>OMKY01052921.1:0-16938 GCA_900302395.1 Bregmaceros cantori | reverse complement strand
TACCTTCTGTTTTTTTTTTTAATTCAATTAAAAAAAAATGTTTTTACATTTGATCATATTCTGATCGTGTGTACTCACCCTGATACATTTGATGAACCTTTTCGATGTTGGAAGCAGGGCTTAAAAACGATTTAAAAAATGTGTTCTCGGAACCGTTCCGCCACCAAAATATTGGTCCTGAACCAGTTCAGAACACGAACAGTTTGTTCGTTCTTAAAGTTCCTTATATTGTGCAATGTTACATTTAGATATAGTTTATACAAAATCTATTTAGCAGACTTTCAAATTTCAGTGCAACTGTATTAACTTAAAAAAACAGGTTTAAAATGCCATTACGTTTGCTTCCTCGTCTGTCCACATCATGGAGCCCCAGATGTGGATGGGGCTTGATGACTGACAGTTGAAAGTTGGATGGATGCACAACCGGAAATAGTCTCCCAGACTTAGGACAGGTTAGAGGTTAAAATATATAGAGAACAGAAAAAAACGTTTTTAACCAGTTTTGTGGATTTCATAATGTTCTGTTTCTGTTCCCGAACAGTTAAAGAAATGTTTTTTCGTTTCTGTTTTCGCTCCTTGTAAAATTCTGTAAAATTCTGTTCGTTTTCGTTCCTTGAACCAGTTGAACCAGGGCTCCGCATTTTTTTTTTTAAATACTATAGTAATCACAATTTATGTTAACAAAGTTATGTTAACATTCCACACCAATATCGGTGGGTGCCATGAAAGGCCACAATCTATTGGGAACAATTTGGGGTTCAGTGATGACTGTCTGAGACAACCAACCTATTGCTCCCAGAATAGCATAATTAAATCCTATGAATATGGTCAAATGACCCAAAATTTGTGATTTCCTTTTAACAACCGTTTACATTTGATTAATCTGTTGTGTGGACACACAATGACCCGAGCACACATCCGCTCATGGGCTCTGATTTGAATGTATTCTTGTTTACCGTCTCCAATGGCAACGCATGTATTGACAGCTGACTTGAAACTTTGAATTATTCAAATGGACTACTGTGTGCTACTGTGCTCAAATGATAACTAAACATGAGCACTTCACAGAGTTGGGTGTTATCCGTTATTCTAACAGACGGATTACCAACGGATTACTGTTTTAACAACTTTGTCATCTAACGGGTTAGTTCCCCTTGACCTGCTATAACGTCCAAGTTATATTTTTTCTTAAGAGATACGTTACTCGATACTCGTTACTATGGCTATATTGGCCATTTTAAGACATATATGCCTACGTCATTACAGAATCGAAACCAAACCAAACTAGAAGCACTCAGAGATGTGCGTACTGGCACAAAAAAAATTGTACTTTTAGTGCTAGCAGTCTGCAGTGTTGCCACAGTTACTTCAAAAAAGTAACTAAGTTAAATTACTCCTTACTTTATTTTTAAAGTAACTAAGTTAGATGACTTTAGTTACTTTTCTGACTTTCAATTATATGCATTCAAACCATCTTTAAAAAAAAACACAGTACACTTTAATGGAAGTGGCGTAGGGAAATAGGGGGCCGGTGCCACTATGCAGTGTAATGAATGCACAGCGCAGTGCATTCTGGGCCTTGAGCTCAGCTATTGCCGACCTGGTTCGATCTATTGCCCAGCTCCTCCACCAGGGGGCACTCGCATTACATTATTGTTTTTGGATAAATAATGAAAAATGATGCCTGCATTTCCACGCAGAGAATGCATTACTTTCACATTCCATGACTAATTTACATCGCCCTGCGTCCGTGTAACATGTGTGGAAGTGGCCAAGAGGTTGGCGTTAGATCGAATACCTCGAGCAGCGTTTAGATGATGCCGACAGCAGACAGCAGAGAAGGTGACGGCGGTGCTGCCACGCCGTTCCTACTGGCGCCAACGCAGCTCCAACTCGGTGCCTACCGGCCAGCACAGACTTTAACGCGTCCTGCGGCGTATCCTTGTTGTATATCTTTAACATGTCGCTAAACTTGGTAAACTCTCACGGCCTCGGTAAACGTTCCGACTTTGACGTTACAGCAGAGGATTGGCCGACGGACGTCTACGGAGAAGACTTTATTTATATAGCACTTTTCATGCAGATCAATGTTACTTATAGGCTACAGAAATGCACCAAAATTGAATCACTTGTTTCTTTCGTCATTTCCAACAACTCTGGAAATTTTCATCCCGATCCGTGCTCAACATTTTCAGTTAACATGTGAGGTGGGGTGTCTTTGAATAACTACTGCAGAATCGACGTCTTCAAACAATACATGTCGCTATTATTAATATATATGTATTTGTGGTGTAATTGTGATAATGACTTATTCCACAAAATTCCATGTGTGTGTACTGCTGTCATGTATATGCAATATAGCGAATTAAAATCAAATTAAAATCTTATTAAACTGCACCTGCGTTCGAATATGACCAAAGTCTCTAACCCTGTCTTCATTCAACTCAATAATTTTAATATTAATTATTAATCTCATAATTGACTGTCTTTGCAAAACAGTATAATTTTGTTCGGTAATTTTATTTTCTATACTATACATCGGCGTGTGTATTGTAGACGCATCCGTGTGCATATGTATGCGTAGGGCAATGCGTCGCCAGACGCATGGGCACATGCATGCGATGCAATGTTAAAATCGCCTTCCGTCGGCAGTAGCATCTTCTGCGGCGTCTGGCGCCCCCCAGTGGACAGATGACACGAGAAGAACCAAAACTGAGGACTGATGGTAAATATTTCCTTTTTATTTATCTGGCAAAATAACAAAACGGGAAGCGCTTGGAAGAGGCTCCAAGTTTCAACAGTCAGGAAATACAAAAATAGAATAAAGTGGATTCGTTCCTTCGGCTCCTCGACTCCGTCCTACCTCCATCCGGCTTAGCGAGGAACACCGCAAGGTTGTCTTTTCTTTGGATGAAATATACATCTGCGTTTTACCACTAGATTGAGGTGCACCTGATGGCACACAGTGGAAACAAACTGGGAGCTTGAGATGCAAGAGAAGCTCTGTGGGGCGGAAACACCGACATCCACAGGCACAACTTGAGCTTTAGGAGGATGTTGATCTTTCTGGCATCTGGGGTGCAAGAAAAGCGTGAATTCCACTGTCCTACAGTGTCTATGCGTATGCATGCATTTGAAGCAAATACTATTTCACGTTTGTTGTGTTGGCCAACAATTGTGGTTTCCAGATAGAAATAGATCTATTGTAACTTTCAATCAAACTTCTGGATTGTCCAACAACCCAAACATTATCCCCCCTGTTCCGATAGAGTCCATTTGGTAGACAGATTTTGCCTCTGGGCCATGGAGCTCCATGGTTCCAGCACACCAGGGATCTGCGAGTCCAAAGTGCCCTGAATGACTATATCAGCAACTCGCCGTTACCATGGATGTACATGACCACCCCCTTATGCTACCCTGCCAACACACAAGCACTGTAATAACTCATTAAAAAAAATAAATTGTCAAATATTTCATTCAGAATTAGAATAATTTATTTTCAATAAATCAGTTTTTTTTTTGATTGACCCAATGATCCAATTCCCATTCAAACAATTTGCGCTTTTTTTTTTCTCAGTGTATGGAAATTTGACTGTCTATAAAAAGTATACCCTATCGAGTGAAATAAAATAACCGTGTTCAATATTTTTTGGTGGGAGTGCATGACGTTTTATTTGGGGACCAGATCAACAGAAAACAGTCAAAGAGCAGAATAAGCAGAATTTCCCTGCATCATCACCATCTTCCTGTCTAACATCAGGAATGAGCCCCTTCACTTGCAGCTAATAAAATTTTATGTTTGACTTCAGCCGATCATGACTCAACATGTTGGGGATGATTTTTGTCCAAACAATTATATAAAATAATTATTTCATTAAATAATGATTATAGTCTCAGACACCCCACACAATCTAGATGGCGTTGGAAAATTACAAGCCGTGACCCCCTCAACGATACGTACACATCACTATACCTACACAATTGACACCATTCGCAGGACCACATCATCACAGCAGGTCTGCTGTGCAGAACCGGACAGGTCCACAATTGGACTACAACCAAACTGGACAACACAATGACTGGACGACAACACAATTCCAATTTTACGTTCCATGTCACAGCATTTTTTTTTTACAACAATACACCCAAGTGCAAAATGTTCACCAAGCACCTGCATGCCTGACTTGAGTGGCCATGGTCCGTCTCTGTTGCACGGTGACGTCGCGGCTTGGTGGTGGCAGACATTTTGCTGGTATCATCGCGGTCAGCCACACAGACAGAGAGCGATATTTGCTTCACGTGTTCCATTATTGATTTATCCATCATTATATTTGCCCCTATATAATGGATGTGAAGTGTCAAGTAATACCACTTAAACGTACGCGATACCAGCAATATGTCTGCCACCGCCAAGCCACGTGCAACAGCCCCAATACTGCAAAAATGGTTACAAGACTAATTGTCCTTTCCAGTCGGTGCATTTGGCTTTAATGAGTGTATGATACAAACGGCTTCTAACACGTTTGGTTCTGGTTGTTTCCACAAATGAACATTCACTGTGTCCAGTAAATAGGGCTGCAACAATTAGTCGATTAATCGATGACTAATCGATTATGAAATTAATCGACAACCAATGCAATAAATCAATAATTGCCAAGAAGTTGAATCATCGAAAAATCTAACCGATTAGTCGATTAACCGCTTCAATAATCGGCAACTAATCGACTATTGAAATAATTGTTAGTTGCAGCACTACCAGTAAAGGACTCGCCGTCACTGCCAGTGGAACGTAATTTATAGTTTCTAGTTTCCACTAATGCAGTCTGCTTGACATTATACTGTGTACCATGGAGAGGCTAGTGCTTCCAGCTTTCTTTCGGATAACTACATACAGGGAAACTCGCAGTGCGTTTCTTTTCCATTTATGCACATTTGTTGACGACTAACATTGTGGACAACACAGACAGTCCCGTCCCAGAACGCTTCATTTCCCAACGAAACACATGACACGGCAATTTGTATAAGGCTGCAATTAGTCAATGACTTGAACCTGATTCAAAAAAGTGAAATGTATGTTTAATGCACAAACCCACCCAAGATGCAGTCCAGTCTCTTTCTGGCAAGAAAAAAAGGGAAAAGAAATAATAATAAAATGAAAATAAAATAAGAATCACAGCAATTTAAACTCTTTTCTCTTCTGGAAGGTAGGAAACAAAGCCGGCAGGTGTGGCACCCTGGCGGCCAGTCACTCATGTACCTGCTTTGAGTGCGATGTCAAGGTGGGCCTCTCACGAATCTCCCCTTTCCTCACCCTCTCTCCAGCCCCACGACTCATCTAATAATATATATATATATGGTGTGCGAATAGCTTGGAAATGGGCAGTCCTCTGGAGGCCTGCTCTCCCAATACAGTTACGGTGACATCCCCTTCACTGAATCCTCCAAAACGCTACAATGGTCTTTAAAGTATGAATAGTGGTCAACAATTTTAGTCCCAGGCATATGCAAAGCTGTCAATTGTAGAGATTGGTTTAACAGCAAATGTTGCAGTTTGAGGGAACACGTCGATAAAAGGTTGTGGCTTTGACGCAGGTCGGTCGTGCAACATTGTGTCGGCAACAAACAGTTTATTATTCACATGTTACTACCATTATGTATGTCACGATTCGCATGATGTGCATAGATTTTTTTTAATTATTTTTTAGCACTGACCACAATTCATTCTTTTCAACCATTCAAAGTGGTAGTTTGGAATTGTGGACGACAAAGTGCATTAAAACATGCTTGATACAAAGTTTAATGATCTGAGATTCTGCTTTGTCCTTTGCAAGTTATGTCCTTTGTAAATAAAAATAAAAAAAACAATATGAATTTGCGTCTAGTTTTTAAGTGGCCCTTAATGGTAGATAATGCTCCGAGATGAATGGACACAATCTCAGATCATGACGATATCATCACATTTTTGTATCTACAGCATGCATTGCATGCACCTTGCGGTTAATGCAATTCCAAAAACAAAAACAAAAAACGACTTTCCGTTGTCCAGCGGACCGATGCTTCCAGATGCGACTGTGGTTACCAGAGTTCCACGGGTCAGTCCCGCAATCAGAACCAAAGTGACATCTGTGAGGCTCCCGTCAATTTTGTCCAAATTTAACCTACCCAGTTCATGGTGGAAAAGCAGGCAGGAGGCTGATTTACGAATCCCATTACAGACACGCCGAGTCATGGCCTCCTTAGTCTTGGATTGGCCGGGACGTCCTGTGCCGTTTACCAACGTCAACTCGTGTGGCCTTTTGGAAATTAAATCAGAAGGGGTTAACGGTGTGTCATAGTGGGTGTAGCATGCAGAATGGCCCTGCCAATCACAGACAGATGAGACCCGTACTGGGCCCGGCCATGATAGGATCCGTAAACCAGTCTGTAAGGGTGCTATGAATCACTCTTCGTCGCCGGCCTGCAGTTTCACAGCCCTCTCGTGCCGCTTCTGGGGAGGAATCAGATGCTCGGGGAGTGAGGCAGGCAGCTCGTGACCTTCCAGCTTGACCTTGATCAGGTGGTTCGCCAAAGCAAACTCCTCTTCATCCAGGAAGCCGTCGGCGTCCACGTCGGCCAGTTTCCAGATCTTTCCCAGCACCGTGTTCGGGAGCTTTGACTTCACCATGAACTTCTTGGCCGACGCGCCCGACACCTACGATGGTCGTGGGTTAAGGGTTGTGGGATAAGAAAGACAACCTTTTAGGCAACAGAGAAATACAATGTTTTTCTATACTAGAAAGAGCCAACGTATGTACAAGCCATGATGTCAAGTTGTCTACTAACCTAGACCACTATAGAGACAGGCAAATGTACCGAACTGAACTACGGCAAATGTCAGTGAGCACATTCGTAGCCAATGTTCTCCAATACTACAATGACACCCACGGACCGATTCTAAATTGATATCCTGTGTCCTTTTGTGTTGTTTTGTTTGCACATTTTTGTGTTGTGCGACTGTAGTGCTGCTAGTGAACAGATGACGCCAACATTTATTTAAAAGTTTAAGACAAATTCTGTCAAATCAGATCAATGCCTTTCAACTAATTTGATTACAAAGACAGTCGGTGATGATGATTGCGGGGTGATTGCCACGGGTCTGAGCATGTTAACTTTCTATTGTGATGTATTAACGTTTTGGTGCCAATAGGATTCAGCGAGTCCAAAAGATGCAAAATGTGGGAAATCTTAAAAAAAGACTTAAAAAACATCTGTGATATCAAAGTTGAGTGAAAAACACATCCTACACACCCATGAGCATGATCATAGCCAAAATGCTGCTCAAATGAAATGGAAAAATGCACAAGGACCCAATGAGTCCAGGCATCTAAGGATTAAGCACATGTACTTACACATTTTTTCCAAAACCATTCCTTTGATGAACATGTTACAATTGATTCAGCATCAAAACGCTGCTCCTTTAGTATGGTCAAAGGTATTCGTTTTTACATGAAATTAGTTAAACATTTCATGTTTATGTTTTGCGTTTTTCCATAAATCAGGCTGAACACTCATTGGACTTGAACTTCAATCAATAAAACCTCTATGCAATCAAATAAAAAGTATGCAGTACATTTGTAGTCCAAAAATGAGTTTAATAATATAGCTTAATTCAGTTTTAAAACAATTCCTCAATAGGTGATTAGGCCGGCAAAGTGTAAAAATAGTTAAAAATAAATAAATAAACAAACATTCTGGGGACTGGGTAGTGGGTACTACGAATGCTGGGTAATTGATTCCATTCCCCTGCCGACCGCACATATTGTAATTACACATCCTACCAGGAGGTGGCAGCATTGGCCTTGCAGAGTTTGCATAAAACAGCTACACCAAAGCAAGGCAATTGCACCCAGGAATGACAACGCGGTTTGTTTTAAAATACAGCACTAATTCATACTAAATCCAATACCATTCTCTATGTGAGACATGCTTGTACTCATAATGAGAGGTAGTAGCTCGTATCTCACACACACACACACACACACACTCATCATGGAATACAGAAGAAGGTTATTTGACTAAACACACACGTCCCAAGACTCCCAACTGTCAGGCGTGGTGTGTATGCTTTTGCCCTGCCACGCGGCACGGTGGCGCAGTGCACGGTGGCGCAGTGGTTAGCATTGCTGCCTCACAGTTAGAATGTCCTGGGTTTGAATCCCAACCCGTTGGGAGTTTACATGTTCTCCCCGAATCTGCGTGCCTTTCCTCCGGGCACTCAGTTTTCCCCCACCACCAAAAACATGTTCTAGTTAACCTGTTAACCTGTCAGTGCCCCTGGCCAAGGTACTGGCTCAGAACTGGAGTTGGTCCCCTGGCCGCTGCACCGTGGCTGCCCGCCGCCCCTCAGGGATAGGTTAAATGCGGAGGAAGAATTTCACTGTACATGTATGTATGACGAAATAAAGTATCTTATCTAAAAACCACCCAACCAGATCCATCATAAGTCAGTAAATCATTGAAAGTATATGTCAAATGTAAATGTATGATTATATTGTGTGTTTCTCAAATTCAATGTACCAAACAGTGTATCTATATGTTCTGGAGAAGTAATTCATTCACATCTGCATTTGCTTTGTCATGTTGACAAATACTCTTGGAAGAAATTACAACAACATTTTTTGTATAATGAAGATTCAGCAGTAACTCAGCAATAAGTCATTGCAATATAGAAAAAGTCATCACAGTTGGAAACTGAGCTTCCTCCAGGTTTTTTCAAAAGTGAAAGCCCTCGTTATAAACGAAAGTAGTCTATCCCTTCTAGACGGTGCTCCCAGAGCCTTCTTGACTCCGTCATTACAGATGTGCAGAAAAAAAAATCCTCTAGAGGGCAGTGCTGAGTCACAGCAAAGCATGCAAGATGCTCGTGACTCTCTATTGCCCCCCAGTTTCTTGTGATATTGGGTCTTAGCCAACGGACAAACTGAAGCATAAAATTACCTACGGAAGTGTCCATTATTAACGGAGGGTATAAATCCTTATGAATCCTGTAGTATTTCTTACCTTCCCGTCAATGGGCGCCAGTGTATAGAAGATCTCGTCGTAGCTGGGCTTGTCGCGCGCGACCACCCACTCCAGCTCGTCGATGCCTTCACTGGCGCCCTCTCCGTATCCATGGCCGAAGGGTCCGCTCATGGTGCCCTCGAAGGCCCCGCCCTTCACAGACTGGCTGGGCATGGTCGCCTCCTCCTGGCGCACCAGAGCCATGAGGCGTGCGATGTCGTTGGCCAGCATGTCCTCCACAGCCTCAAGTAGCTTTGGCTTCAGAGCTGCGAACTTGTTGAAGTCGTGGGCATTCAGCTGTTCCTAGAATCGGGAGAGAGGGATTGAGGGAATGGTTTGAGACAGATGATCATAGTCTACTGATGTACCTCTGGGTTAGCCTGGCAACCCAGAACAAATGAACTTGAAATGTAAAGAGCTCCCAAATTGGCCTAACACAAGGTAAAAAAAAAACAGAGGGAGACAACCCAAAAAGATCGCTTAACAACAAATCTTCATCTACAAATGGTCAGGACTCGACCTACCGACACTAAACGGATCAAAACTAGATCCGCGCCTGTGGAGAAGGATGACCCATGTTGGTGTGTGCACAAGCTGCTACAATTGGAGACAGTGAAATATGATGAATACAAACTTTCTTCACAATTATCCTGGTCACTTCTTTCAGCATTATTGCAGCAGTAACTACTAGAGATCTCTCCAGCAGTACATCACTACTGCCATTCCTAACCTCACCAAAATCCACAATGAACTGAGAACAACGGGCCAAGATGGTGTCATCTCAGCCTATCGTGTAACTTTTTTAGTTTGAGCTAGTGGCTTGGGGACAGCCAGTGACGCCGTCCACTATGCCCACTGTTGGGGTGGAAAACAGGAACATGGATGCATGGAAATAGATCAGGAAGGTGGTGCAACAAGAAGCAGGATGTCCTGATGCTCCAGGAACAATAAATCCAGCTCCGGTCCTTTGGGAATCCCGGGACACACACCAACAGTGGACTGGGGGTAGGGTGTTCTGAGCAGGGCTCCTAAAAGAAGAATTTGGCTTTCAAATAATAAAAAAAAATCCCACAGTATACATTCGCATATTTGTAATACACATATTATTGGGGACAAAAGCAACACAACAGATGCTTCTAATCCCACATGCTTCCCCTCACTATTTCTTTTCACACTCTATGTGCGATTGGCAAACAATGCAATGGAATTGATTGTATTTATTGCAAATGGACACAGATTTTTATTCCTGTGGGTGGTGGAGGGCTTGAAATGATCAACACCAAACTGTGTTACCAACGTATGAGAGACTATTAACTATAATTTACAACATTTTGTTGTTGGCGAACTGAGGAGACTTGAAGCAGAAACCCAGCTGTGTTTACTGGTATTTACTTACTCAACATATCAGCAGCTCAGGCATGGTGTGTAAAACCTGTGTGGAATCTGGTTTGGCAGATTTTACATTATATTCAGACTCAGACGGCAACGGAAGTAGAGTTAGATCTAGTTTGAAGACAGAAAGAGCTTTAATCAAGAAAGACAACATTCCTCTGGCTAGTTGATCCCTACAAACAGAAGGCCAATCCAATACCAATATCTGATCCTAAATATTTCAGACTCATTTTTTGACCACAACACAACTCTCGCTCCTCCCTATTGGATATGTCTCACATACATTGGCATATGCGTCGCTACCTGCATCTTGTTAATGTTGGGAAAGTCTCCTGGAGAGATACTGTGCTCCTTCTCAATGCGCAGGTAGATCTCCCCGAGGTTGGCGATCAGCTCTTTTTTCTTGGAGTCCTTGCCGAACACTGAAGGCATTTCTTTCTTGAGGGAGCTGATGATGTACGCTTGAACCTGTACACCCATTCAGATACATGACATTACATTTATTCAACTAGAAGCAAAATTCTAACAAGAGCAAAAATATACGGAACTGAAATATTGTGAATCACAGTTTGGTTTTGTAATGAATGTTTAATTTACATCAAAATAGAGCCTCCCTGCCCCCTGCCCGATTAGCTACATATTCTGTTCATCATTAAGGTTGTCACTTGTGTGATGACAGCAAAATGTGTCATATCTAAGTGCAATCAACCAAATTTGACATTATCTTAATAGGTGAATTTCGAAAACCTTCCATTTCTTTAAAATCTTTTAAGTTATTTTTTTGGGCACAAGTGCCATTTTCATTCTTTATTGAGAGAGATAGTGAGATGATTAAATAGGAAACATTGCAGAAAAGCCGGACAGGGGATTTGACCTTGCTCGACCTATGGTCTGGTGGATGCGCTCTACGCGCTCGGCCACCGCGCGCCCTCAAAACCTTCCATTTCTAATTGTCTGATAAGAGTATGGTTACCGTAATGGTGCAAAAATGGGACACACTCATTGGACATTGCCTCCAGCGCACAGTGTCTAATTCAATCTGCTGATCATTCAGTCCAATATCTTTTCACCCCCATTTCCCAGTAAGCTCATCAGAGGAAAATGGCAAGGTCGAGCATCCAACGTTTACCTCGACCCTTCGAGGGCCAACTCTCATGAAAAAAATTCACTGATGTTCAATAGTCTATCAAATACACATAACTACTATCTTCTTTCTATGAAGAGCATTTTTCAGAAACAATTTTATACATTTTAGAGAATGTGCATGTTTTGATGTTTGAGTTTCAATGGCACTCAAAAAAAATCTATGTAGTGATTGCAGTGTAGCGATATACATTCAAATGTATGGTGTACAAACTATTAGGAATCCCATGGATGGGTCATGAATGACATTTCAAATTGGAGTCCCTGGATCACAAAACCCAAACAATTGAAACATTCCAGGAGAATGTCATGTGAAGCAACAAAAACATCATAGAGGCCCCACCCCCCCTCTCTCGGGTAGGCGTCCTGCGCACTAATGGTGCCTTTCCATTGAAGTTCGTTACCGCTTGTCACGGGGGGCAGAAATCCCGAAAATACCATGTAAGTGGATGGGAAGAGATGCGGAATGTAGACACGGCACAATTTGCGTCCAGTGACCAGTGACCACGTAGAAACAAGTGTTTCTTTGTGTATGTGTAGTGTGTGTGTGAAGTGCGGGGCACTCGTCACACGTGTGTGAGCTTCGACCACACACTGCCCCCCTGCCCCCACTCGGCTGGCTCCCACTGCGAGCTTCGACTCGCACACAGCGGGAGCCAGCCGAGTCACCGTAGCGCAGCCGTAGGGCGTAGCACATCCCTGCCATCCCGGCGGAGAAGCACACAGCCACTGTTTGTGAAAAATTAATTTTTGTAACGTTTCACGTAACGAGTAATCTAATGTGCTACTACTTGTAATAAAGTAATTAGATTAAAGTTACGTATCCGTGTCACCCGCGTTACTTCCTGATAAGGACATCAAAAAAATGATACAACAAGGATACGCAAGGAGGATAAACACATCCCATTGATACAAACATTTGTTATCTTGTGCAATAGAATGATCCATTTTGTGATCTCATGTGTGCATTGATTGCTTTGAGTCTATTGAATGGCCGATTGTGCAGTCAGTCACTTGCTAGTTTGTTCATCTCAGATGAGTGTTTTAGAAATTAGCAGAACGGACGCTTTGCACACAGATGCGCTCGGACATCGATATCCTTGGCAGTTATCTCAGCCTTACGAGAAACCTAAGATATTGCGGTACCTTGGCAAGGCGCGCCCTCTTGATGAGGTCGTTGAGTTTGCGCAGCGCGGCGTTGCGCGGTAGAGACTGGATGTCGAGGAACAGGTCCTGCTCCTCCGCCTCAAAGAGCTTCCTGTTGTCGGCCACAAGGAGGGGCTGTGACCAGAATGAACCAATGTACACCCGCACCACCTGAGAAAGGAGATGAGAATCATTATCAAAACGGACAGAGTTACAGAAATGCATTTCATTTGAAAAAACGGAAATGATGCTTGTCTATATTTTGAACCTTCAGATCCTCAATGCTGCGTCAGTCTATCACTGCAGTTCATGAATATTTAAATAATCGAGTATTCCGCCAACATTTTCATTGATTTTCTATAGATTTTCTGGGCGATTCATTTTGGAATGAACTCAAATATGAGATAATTAAAAAAAAAAACAACAACAATAGCATTTGTGGTGCGTACCTTCATTTTCTAATGAATACAGTTAATTTGATTTGAGATTCATTTTAATTCATGTTATTGAATATACATGACAGCAGTACAACAGAACAAGTCGTAGCATTAGCATTAGCTATCCCAAGCAACAACCAATCAAGGCAAGACGGTTCTTAAGTAGCGGTTTTGAAGGCGAGTAATCTCTTCAGTCAAATGTCATTCCACTAATAAACTCGTTCCATCTGATAATCTATTCAATGCCTATTTTCTGATACTACAGTGACATCCCGGCAGTGTTTGCAGTGAAGAGCTCAGAGCCGATAACCCGGGGGGCTGTCACCACGCCCACCATCTGGCAATAGTCATGAAACATTTGAATCAAAACACAAATGCTGACACAATTGAAGGTAACTTTTGTGAGCCCAACAAATCGAGCAGGCAAATGGCACGAGTGCAAACTTTGTATCCGATCATAATGGCAGGAAGAGAATGGCCAACTGAAACCACTAGCATCAATGAAATACAATAACATAGATGACGTGTGGTGCTCAATTACAAGACCATTGAGTAAAATATCCTTGAGCAATATACTGTTTGTGGGTGGGTGGGGTGTGTGTCAAATCTGAATGCGCGCCTGCACACAGGTATATCCATGAGTATTTGCTTGTACCCCTTCTCCACAGGCGCGGAGTGCCAGTGTCCGTGTGTGCCAAGCCGTCCAGGCGCATGTGTGGACATGCCAACCGCTAGAGGCCGCGTGAATTGCCCGGCACAAATTGCACAGCGCTTAGGCATCGACTCGATAATTTCCGCGACATGTTAGCAACCCCACAGTGTATTTAGCGTCCACTCAACAAGTCATGTGGCTACACGACGGAATGCTTAGAAGTGTGGAGAGAGGGCCAAGGAGTGCGCCGTGGTGAATAATTGTCCAGGTAGTTCCAAAGTTTAGCCAGGAAGGAGCCGCATCCACGGCCCTGAGGGGGGGGGCAAACATTAACAGAACCACTTGTGAATCACACGGCTCAGGGCCGTTAGTCATGTGACACGGGTCCTCAAGGCCGCTCGGCCCACACATTATTACACACTAAAAATTCCTCTGAAGTGTTCCAACAATGAGATGTGCCGCTCCCAAGTTCTTCCCGGCACAGCAACAGGACGTCTGTGGACTGGCCGTCTAAAAGGGCAGATATTAAACATGTCCATATAGACATTGATAACTAAGGATCAATGAGAGACTGATGCAGGGGTTAGCATTGCTGCCACACAGCTAAAAGGTTGTGGGTTCGAATTCCAACGCTGGTCCTTTCTGTGTGGACCGTGGACTTTACATGCTCTCCCTGCGTGGGAGGGTTTCCTCCAGGACCTCCAGTTTCCCCTACTTCCAAAAACAGTTAACCTGCTCCATTCAGTTCCCCTGGCCAAAGCACTGACTGAGAATTTGGAATTGGCCCCTGGGCACCCCCACACACCTGAAGAATGGGTTAAATGTGGAGGAAGAATTTCACTGTACATGTATGTATGTGTGACAAAATAAAGTAGCTTCATACGAACAAGACTATTTTTTTTTTATGTTTTTTTCCAGCCCATTCAGGCTGTTTTTCCAAGCTTTATTTATTAGGGTTAGTGGAAACAGGTGAAGATGGGGGTAGACTTGCAGGAAATACGTCAGTGGTGGGATTCGAACCACCGACTCACCGCGCCATTAAGGCATATGCGTGCTTTCCAGTGCACTGCCTAACCGACTGAGCTACTGGGCAGCACACGAACAAGACTTTTGGTGCATTTCCGTTTGTTACGCATTGTGGATATGGCACATTAGGCTCCTGTGTAATACTTTGATTAGATATCTGTTGAATGCTCGCTTGATTAGATATGTATAGGATGCTACAAGTGTTGTTACCAGGTCTGAATAAGCCAACTACAGGGCACAGGTACGTTAGGGAGGGATTAAGTCACCCTCACCTTCCTCTAAAGTGTCAATTGGTGGAAACATGTCTTGTGCCTCCATCACGCAAGCCTATGAAATATTTACCTCCGTCCGCCGTTCCATGACTTGCCTTGACTCATCATCACCCGAGCGTGTGACAGAGCGTAATAACAAGGTCTTCGCCGGTATAAGCAAGGACCTATCTATACGACATTCAATAGACACTGCATAGACATCTAAAAAAATTCAAAACACAGTAGTATCAGGGCTCCGAACCGGTTCAAGGAACGAAGACGGAAACCGAAAACAAGCGGAATTTTACAGAATTTTACGAGGAGTGGAAACAGAAACAAAGAAAGATTTATGTGAAATGTTCCCGGAACAGAAAGTGAAAATTATGAAAAACCGGTTAAAAACTTTTTTTCTTCGTTCTCTATATATTTTAACATATCCTATGTCTGGGAGACTATTTCCCTCCACTTTCACTGTCAGTCGTCAAGCCACATGCATCTGAGGCTCCATCTTGTGGACAGACGAGGAAGCAAATGTAATGCCGTTAATACAGTTCCACTGAAGTTTGAAAGTCCACCAAATACATTTTGTATAAATTATATCTAAACTTAATATTACAGACAATATAAGGAACTTTAAGAACGAACAATTTTCCAACTATGGGCTTCAAGCTGCATGCTGACTTAAAAAAAATTTGCGTTCCGAAGCAGTTCAGCACCGATATTTTGGTGGCGGAACAGTTCAGAGCAGGGCTCCGAACCGGTTCAAGGAACGAAAACAAAAACCGGAAACAAACGGAAATTTATGGAATTTTATGAGGAACAGAAACGGAACATTATTAAATCCACAAAACCGGTTAAAAACGTTTTTTCCTGTTCTCTATATATTTGAACATTTCCTATGTCTGGGAGAATATTTCCGGTTGTGCATCCATTCAACTTTCACTGTCAGTCATCAAGCCCCATGCATCTGGGGCTCCATCTTGTGGACAGACGAGGACGCGAATGTAATGGCATTGATACAGTTACACTGAAGTTTGAAAGTCCACCAAATATAATTTGTATTAACTATATCTAAATTTAACATTGCACAATATAAGGAACTTTAAGAACGAACGAAATTTTTGTGTTCCGAACCGGTTCAGGACCGATATTTTGGTGGCGGAACGGTTCCGCGAACGAAAACGTTAAACAGAGACCTGCCTGAACCGTTCGGAACGGAACGTTTCAAAAATTATTCCGTTTTCAAGCCCTGGTTCAGAGTGACTGAAAACAAACGAGCAAAGTCTGGTGCAGACTAAACAGCCGAGCCGAGGCCGCTTCAGAGACGTGGTTTCGGTTCCCTTCGAAGTGAATTCTAGTGCTGTTCAGCGGATGCATGAATAAAGCTGCACCAGGGTGCGAGAGACAAATGCCCTTTTACATGTAGACACAGTGAGATCACCATCAAACCACTGTCAGACCTAAAATCGGCTGTGCTTTATTTTGGTGAGTGCGAGTGGAGAGTGTCTACGTGTGAAAGGGCGTCTGTCCCTCGCACCCTGGTGTGGCTTTTACTCACACATTCACTGAACTGCACTAGAATCCGCTTTGAAGGGGACCGGGACCTCGTCGCTGAAGCGGCCTCAGTTCGGGTGTTTGGTCTGCACCAAAATCCGGGGGTTTGTTTTCAGCCCGACACAAACAGCCTGAGCTAAAGGTGGCAGGTGTGAATAGACCCTTAGTCTCACTTTGAGGATCAGGTGTGAATACACCCTAACGGCCCATTCCTACCTCACGTAAACTACGGATACGTGTGGAGCGTTCCACACGCTCTCACCGTCCATTACGTACGTAAATTGACACTGGTGTAGAG
>OMKY01052918.1:0-14136 GCA_900302395.1 Bregmaceros cantori | reverse complement strand
TGGGCCTGGCCGCCGTTCTTAGTCACACTTGAAAGACATGCAAATTACATCATTTGGTCACATAGACAATACAATACAGGATGCCCATCCATGAGACCCTCCCAGCGGGAGGCCGTCTGTCCCGTGAACAAAGGTGAGACAGGATGTCCACCAACAAGGTGGCACAGCGGGAGGCCGTCACTTTTGGGGCCCACCAAATGTCCACAGATATGTGGGTCCTTCTCTGATAATTTCATCACAAATATTATCACTAAGGTGAGACATCAGTCATCCTCCACATAACAAAGAGATATTTGTAAAGAGTGGACATGTAATAGAAGAGTGCTGGTAACAAAGAGATATATGTAAAGAGGGGACATGCAATAGAACGGTGCTGGTAACAAAGAGATATATGTATTATGTATATAATGGGTAGAGTGTATATCTTATCAGAGGGTATATCTTATGTTTGACCTTCGGAAATTTGTGAAATGGGGCAGTGCTGTGGCTGTGTCCGATGATGCAGGCCCATGACCTCTCTAACCTTATATCTCTTTGTTTATACCAGACTAAACGTATCATTCCGTCTTTTGAAAACCATCCTCTGCCACCATTCCAGACAAAATTTCTTCCAGAAAGCAGACAAAAATTCTTCCACGAGCACTGCTTGCCTGTTGCGGACTCCTGTGATGTCAGTCTGTGATGTACATCGTAGTTGTATGTCTGTGAATTCCCCCTCGAGAGTTTAGAAATACAACCAAGCCATACAAAACAAACAACCCATCGCCGGACCAAACATCTCCATGCATAATGTGAGATCTAAACTTCGACCGCTTCCACTGTGTTTCACCACACAAGTCTGTCAAGGGTTTCTCAATGGACAACCTGGTGGGATTTACTGACTCTGCAAAGCCATTTACATGCACCGTGTCATTGCTGGCAATAAGCCTATAACTCTTCTAGAACTCTCAAAACATAAGTTCCTCTTGGGGATCCATTTCTGATAATAAATCATTTCTGATAATAACTTGGAATTATTTAGCATCTGTCAAGAAAACCAAGGTCGCTTTACAAAGAAACAGAGAAATAGTAGGAGGAATGTGTGGGTGTACCATGGCTGTCGCTATATAGTTCTGTGGTTTGAATTAATATAGAAAGGCTGTGCCTCTACATATCTTGCATAGTGGGTGAATGCCAGGACTAGGCATGGGACGATTTTAAAGCATGGTGGCTCCAAAAATTGCGACGTACAATATAATCAAGATGTTTTATTACAGTTAATATGGTGACACGCACACCATTATGGCAGTTATATTACATTACACGCGCCATGAATTAAATAGAAATACTGTTCTGTTTTTAGTATTTTCTCCTCTCTTATTCATCATTAGTTGTTCTAAAAATACGACCAGAAAGGGTATGATTTTGAACGATTTTGATGATATAACGTTTTTTTTTTCCAAAATTGATATGATGTGACATTGTGCCTGCTCAAAATCGCGTTTGACCTTAATATCGTAAATCGTCCCATGCCTAGCGACTATGCAGTGCACATTTGGTGCATTGCCTGTGACACACTGTATAGGGCCGTTGCACGGCGACATCACGGCTTGGCAGTGGCAGACATTATGGTGGTATCATCACGGTCATAGGAACAGGCAGAGCAATACTTGCATAACATTCTCTGTTTAAAAGTCTTGTGTTATTGATTTATCTATGGTAATATGCTATCAATCGGCAGCAATGGCAGCCTAACTACGTCCATTGTTTTCCCCCAATGGACGTGAAGTGGTAAGCCATACCACGTAATCGTACGTATAATTCACCATACGTAATACCACCATAATGTTGCCGTGACGTCGCATGCAACAGCCCTATTGATAAGGGATCTCCCAGATGGCGAAATATACACTCAATACAAGGGGGAGATAATGACTCACTCACAAGGGATGGTGCGCAGGTAGAGATTGTCTCGGATGATGTCCTGAAGGCGCTGGTCTGAGGATCCCTTCCGGAAGCGCTGGTTCAGGTAGCTGCGCAGGTGCTCACTGATCACGTCTCCTGCAGGGCAGAGAAGACTACATAAACCAGGGGTCTCAGTGTGTATTCAAACGTGTGTTTCTTGCAGGTTTGTGTGGATATAACCAAGATGGAACCTGCTTCCCAGTTTTCCCGGTAAACGCACCAAGCCAAGCCAAACCAAACAAATAGTCCACGCATCGCTCAAATGTGCATTTGGGTTCGGGTTTGTTTGAATCAAAACTCTGATCTTCGACTCTGTTTCTGCCGACCAATCAGAGCCATGCTGAGACGAGATGCTTTACGCAGACCGCAGTACACAGACTGCAGTCACTTGTCACATGTACTGTGCTGCGATTGGATAACTTTGATTAAAAAAACACACACAAAAAACATGCCCCCCCCCACCCACACACACCCCGCCCCTTTTCAATTATATAGACTCCGGACCCAAATGCATATTCGAGCAATGCGTGGATGACTCGTTTAGTTTGGCTTGCTAGGCTTAGTGCATGCTAAAAGATCCAAGCCGAGCCCTCTGCAAACAGGTGCCTTGGGCAGAGCGGAACCTGGGAGGTTCAGAATTCTATCTCGGTTTATCGGTAAATGAAAGAAAGCATGAACCCAGATCGCACAGAGAAACAAAACGTCTGTCCTAGATGTAGGAGCACGTCGTTCATAAAAGGGGAAAAGTTCAGAGTTCGACCACCATCACACTGCAGTTTTTCCTCCTTCTGTTATCTTCAACGCATAGAACAGGACCATATATTCAATTTGGATGCCACGAGTCTTATTTTTTTCGGCCGGCATGCTAGTGCTTGTTCCGCAGAGCTGAGCACACACGTGACTCTAGCACTCTACCACAAGACTTTGCTTATGAATGTGTCTCAGATGGAAAGAAGGCAGTATGAACACACCCATGACATATTATCCAGCAGTTAGCCCCAGAACTAACCCGCGCTAAACCCGGGAGAAAACCAATGCTAAATTCAATTTGTGCTTTGAATGCATGCTTAAATTCACTGGAGGTGAACATGATAACATACCATTAAACCCATGCTTTCTCATGAATTATGAAAATGAAGCCTATCATTATCCTGTCATTATGCCTCCACTGAAGCCTGCTGGCGCCCACAAGGAGAGGCAAAAACTACTGGTGTTTAATGTATACATTTCACCACACACCAAAGCAACCACTGCAGGTTAATCCAAGGTGTGAGCTGATTCTTATAAATATGTATAATAATAATTGTGTATAATTACATAATAATAATTATGTAAAAGTTTTACAATTAAATAATGATTATGTATGCTCTTTGTTTAGGTTTAATGTGAATACGTCATCTCATTTTAGGATTAATTTCAGCCTGAAGTGTATATACTTTATAGTTCTGAAGTGCAGATAGTTTAAAAAAATGTTATTTTTTGGTGCAAGCTCCATTTTCTCGTTTAATTGACAGCGTTAGTAGGGGTATGAGGGAGCAGGGATGATTGAACGTTCAAGTATTTGACGTGCGGAGAAGCGATCTCACGGGCCTGTGTGTGCTGTGTCTGATCCACAGCAACAAGACGATGGCTTGTTCTTGAACCTCTGTGCCACAGGTGCACCAATCCGATCATCAGTTCGGTGATCGGGGGCCGATCAGACTTTTTTCCAAGGATCGGGACTTGTGATTTTGTCCCGATCAGGATCGGTAAATGAGTCAGGGAGCCAAATGACTTTATTTACTTTGACTGTTATTGTAATGGACAATTTGTGCCAAATAGTTCGGGTACTACCAATTTTTGCAGGATCAGAACTGTGATCGGGATCGGCCGATCATTAAAATCAAAGGATCGGGATCAGATCGGGAGCAAAAAAATGTTTTTGTTACAACACTAATATTATGCATTTCAGCTCCATTCCTGGATGTTTTGTAACCTGCTGCAGAGTGTTATGTTTATCACAGCACAGAAGTGAAGAGAAGGGCAGCACTAACCTTGGCCTTATAAAGAGAGGCAGTAACATCACAATAGCCTTTTAACACTGTGGCTTCGGAGCAAAGACAATAACACTGGTGAGATATTGAGAGGCCCATGTACAGTAGACACAACACAGAAAGAAACTGTAGTAGAATGGATTGCCGTAAAGTGGGCCACTACCTAATGTGGGACACCCAAGTTCCAATGTCTCAGTCTTCTCCCTAAACTAACAAAGTGAAACTATGGTAAAAGCAAAAGGAAACTTTGTACTAACTATTAATGTGTAAAACATTAAGTTCAACTGCATTCCACTGTTTCACCTTAGGCAACTGACTGACCCACATAAGGAAGCTGCAAAAAAGGGCCCGCATTAGGGCAATCCGCCCAATTTGGTAGTAGAGCTGAATATTTTAGTAATGAAATATTCCAAGTTCAAAATCTCAATCGATCCATTAATCAGATAAAACAGATTTGCTATGATCTACACTTATGAAACTGAAAATACAATATTACACCGCTGCTTAATGCCAGACCCATGCATATTATTTTTTGCTGTGGCTTAGATCACAGCACACGCATTGTCGTGAGATTGCTTCCCCTCACGGTCATATATTGCACATCCCATCAACCGATAATTTCCTGCTTCTCAGGGCCGATACCGATAACCAATAAATTCAAATTTTCATATTTAAGGTAATATATCATTTGACCTATTTATGACAATAATAAAGTAAATAAACAACAACTTTGTGACACTGCAAATGTTTTCTTTTCTTTTCACTAAAAATTAGGTCATCTTATTTCTAGGATATGGGACAACTGTGTGAAATGACTAATAGAAAACAACCACAACTTCCTCGATTACAAACATGGAACGAAAATACGAAATAGTGCAAAATATAAAATGCAAGCATTCAGTCAAAGATAAATGGTTCACATCAAAATCAACATTTGTGTTTTCTTAAAATAGATGAATGCAGTGCAACATTCAAGGTGTATTGTGAGGGCAACTTTTAACTGTGTTGTCAAAGTAAAATCGCTAGACTCGCTACTTTTGAACGCAGTTTCCGCGTGCCGCATTTTCATTAAATTATCTGATATTTTAACAGGAAAATATGATTATCGAGCCGATCAAAAATAAGCCCAAATCGGCCGATATTATCGGGTACCGATAATTATCGTGCATCTCTAATCTATATGAATCTAATGAAGCCACACTTCAGAGTCTGAGAGAAGAAAGAGGAACAAGAGAGAGAAATTTGAAAACAGACAGACAACAGAACCAGAACTTGCTGCTGGTCGCACCGGACCATGATCAGTGCTGCTCAGATCAAAATCGAACCCTAACAGCAAGTTTTGTTAGAACTTAGATCGCAGCACTCGCAGTGCTGTGATATCGGTTCCTCTCACGGTCATATACTGCATGTCCAGCTGTTCCCCACTCTCTCATCCCCCTTTCATGCTAACACTGTAAATAAAATAAGAAAATGGCACTTGCGCTGAAAAAAATACTATCAAAGAGATTGTATCGGGGACATTATGCTAATCGTTTCCCGTCCCAACCTCCACCAGAACCAGAATCAGGACACGACTACAATTAAATCATATAACCTTGTGTTGGCTCTAGTTCATGGACTTTCTGCAGTGGCACCAAGTGGCAAGCCAGAATCAATGAATCATCCACGCATCGCTCGACGTTCACGGGCGTGTGGGCCTGGACCGAGCAGAGGCCCAAACGATTTGTTCGGTCGAATCAGAGCCCCGTGAAGGCGGAGCTTTGTGCGAGGCGAAACGTAGGCGGAGTTTGCTGGACGCTGGCTCAAGTTGTCATTTAGCTGGCCATCTCAAAGAATTATCCAATGTGAAGTTGTCACTTTTGGAAGACCAAACAGTTGATCGCTGCGATGTTGACAGTCAGCTGCATTTCCTGCTCCACTTAATTGTTACGCCTACTGCACTTTAATTGGTTAACTCGATTACTCAATTTTTTTTCCAAGGACCCTCCTCGCCACTTGTCACACCCACTGTGATTTGATAACTTGATTTGGCTCCTCCCCTTTCTCGACCAGACCAACGACCATGAGCCGCGAGTGATGAATAAACAATTTCTTGGTTCTAGCTTGCCAAGCTAACTAAGACGAAACCTAACATCATGCTTTGACTGGTGTGGCAGCTTGTTAAGAGCGCTCGTTAAATGTGAAAGGAACATGACAGGAAAGAACAGCCGGGCTCCCCACAGGAAATCCCTAAGTGTTGTCTGATGACTGCTGTATGATAACCAACACATTTCCTCAGTAATGTGTGTACTCGCTGCACTAAACACAGCTTCCTCTCCGTACATAAGTGTTCGCTGCAGGCGCCATGTTTCACTAAAGGCATTCACTGCATCTGTACCATAATTTTATCAAACATTTACATGTAGGGTGGATTGCACTAGTGTGGGCCACTGCCTAATGTGAGACACCTTAGCTCCAGTGACTCTAGCTCCTCCCTAATCTAAGGGAAACTATGGTAAAAAGCAAACTATGGTAATGTCTATCAAACATTAATGTATACCTGACATTAAGTTCAACTGTTTAACACTGCATTTCACTGTTCCACCTTAGGCAACTGACTGTCCCACATTAGGAAGCTGAAAAAGAGGGCTCACATTAGGGCAATCCACTCTATCTGTTAGAGCTTTATCAACCATTTAGATGCATTTGCTAGAGCTGGACGATATGGCCTACAATTGATATCACAATATACCATATTTTTGAAAGGTGTAATCCCATCCTCTAGTTCACATGGGACTGTGGCAATTCTACAAGAAATAGCCACCTCAACCCCAACTTCACCCTCCTCCACCATCATCACCCCACAACGTATACAGGTCACAATGACCACCACGTTCTAAATGCTCTCACATGTCCCGTCATCCCTGCCTGTGTTGGCCATCCCCAGGGCACTTGCAAACAGACCAGCACCCCCAACCCACAAGAAATGCCTTGCGCTGGGGCCATACCACCCTCTTGTGGGAGGCTCCGAAAATTAGTAAAAATATATACATATTATAATTTCTTTAATTTTTTTCACGTTTCACATTTAATGTGAAAGGGGTATGAGACAGTGGGGGACGAGCAGCATATGATGGTGAAGGGAAGTGATCTCACTGCTGCGTGTGCTCTCATCTAAGCCACAGCAACACAAGCGTTCGTAAACCGGTTGCACCACGGGGCAAGCCCCCACACAAAAAAATGTCAAGTACTCGAGTCGAATACTTCGATTAAACAGCCCTACAATCTTTCATTCTGAGCAAACTTCTAACCCCTGCATTGTTGTGCTGAGAAGCTGATCCAGTGTATAAAGTAGAACCCTGGAGCCTGGCACAGCAATCAGCATGCCAACACTTCTCCAGGGAGCAGCATTAAGTCTCCACCCAAGCCTGGGTGAGAAGGCTTCATTGACTTGAACTTTTATTTTTGTTTGTAAAATGGTCTGTTACAAGTCAGGGGGGGACCGAAGGCCGCGCATCGTCCGTGGACCGCCCATCACCGTCGCTCGCTCCGCTCCGATCGTCCGCGGAGCATCCAGCGCCTCCAGCTGCCCCGCATCATCAATCAACAGTCCGCCTCCATTTAAGGCAGCGTCCGACCCCAGAAGGGCGCAGCCCCAAAGCCTTGGCTCAGGTTAGTCTACCTGATTAAGCACATCACACCACGGTTCAATACTTTGACGACGTTCCCTTGAATAACTGTACAATTCCTGGCGATTGAACTCATCTGGGTGCCGTCTCCTCTACCCACAGCACGACCCCCTGGAGTCTCCAGCGGAACCTGATTCCGCCCCAGTGGACTCAAACATTGTGATGAGTAGTGTGTCTGATGATGAAGCCTTGGACCGTTCTTAGATAGACTTTGTTTATGTATTGCACTCTGACATCTAAAGGGTCTTTTCAAACAACTAAAATAATATTGTTCTCAGATGCAAATAAAGGGTTTTAAACCCTCCCTTTTGTCTCCTCTCTGGGTCATTTACCATTTCGTTCATAACCAGTGACATGGTCTTTATCATGGCATGGAATTTAGCACTTCAAAGTAGGATTTGACATTTGTGAATTGTCAAATCAGATTTTAATGTTTTCTAATTGCAGCACATCAATGTTGTAGTAACTGAATTATTATGGCGACCCCTTTGTCAGGTTCTACAGAGCCCTGCTTCCTCCTTTTTTTTAATGTTTATTTCCTTGCACAGTTGATTCCCTACTGTATCCTTGAACTTTGCAAAGTGCAGCAATGGACACAGTAGATAAATGTTGTGGACCAACAACCTATACGTTGTACACGGTCGTCGGTTACAACGCAAAAATATGCGATGCTAAAATATATGGCGGTGAGATAGGTCTAAATTTAATAACAATGGGTTATCTACCGTACACCAGTAGAACTTTTATTTTCCTAAGACCACAACTGTTACCCATATACACTGTTAGCACTCTAAATATTTTGATAATAACCTTCTGTATTTCAAAACATTGTGCCCAGCGAATCTGTTTTTTCCACATTAACACAAATTAACTGATATACTCATAACCCTAAACCGTAACCTAAACCTAGCCCTAACCACTACCCTAACCACTTACTAATTTTTGAACTTCTGTGACGAAACAACCTGCTCCCAGTAAAATACATGGGGTTGCCTCCGTCTCACAGTTGGTTAGAGAGCTTCATCCAGCCCCATATGCTCTTGTTCCTGTCGGTTGGTCTCACAGCGTGCAGCTGTCGTGAGACCGATTCCCGGCATAAATATGCTGCATGTCTGCTCCCCCGCTCTCCCATTCACACAAAAATAACTAACTAAAAAATTGTAAATGGTGGTTTATAAACTCAACGCTCTGTTCCAAGCCTTCCGGCTGGAGCAGCGTGGCGTAGAGATTTGGCTGACAAAGCAGAGGCACGGAGAGGGGAAATAAGGGCATCTCTCCAGAGAATGATGGTGTAGAACACTCATATATAACACGGTAACAACACGTGTATCACTTAGAGCCATGTCGGACCCTAGCCTGGCAAGCCAGAACAATCTAATCGTTGACCACAAAGTGATTTGAAGTCGTATTTCTCTATTTCATCAATATTTATGCGGTGAGCAAAGCAGGGTGGATAATGGATAATTGGTCGCAGAGCGCGCTGTAGTAAGCTGATTTTGAAACTGTGTGCGTTTTGTGTGACAAATTCAGCCATTTCAGTCCACTAGGCGTGTCGCGGTATGAAATTTTTAATTTAGCGTGGTAACAGTGTACACCGGTAACCGCGGGAGTCTTGGGGTACAACGGTGTGCGTTACGGCAACCGACCGTGAAAACCGAACATTTTGAAAATCAGACAGTTACTTTAACGTGAAAATATCTTACCGTGTTCACCGGTAACCATGACACCCCTACAGTCCACTACGATGATTTAACACAGGCAGCTATACAGACACCTGAAATGTGTGTTTAAAAAATGGGTGAATTGTCACACGGCTGTTTCATTCACAAAGTTTCAATCCATTTTTGAACAACACATATATAGTCACAGTGTTGACAGTGAGACGGTCTGGGTGCTGTACATGCAGAACATTTTACATGCAAAGGATTTTAACAGCCTTTTTGTTACCTAGCTGACCTTGGAAAGTTGTACTCCGAATGCAATGTTGGCCTCTTTTTAGCAGACACAAACATTGAAATATGAGTGATTGTTGTATGTTTTAACAAGTGCACGCCCATGCAATGAAAGTAATACTATTTTAATTTAGCTACACAGGCAGCTATACAGACACCGGAAGTGCATGTACGACAATAGGTGAATCGTCGCGCAGTATGTTTCATTCATTCACAAAGTTTTGACTTTGAATGGCGCAAAGGGCGGGACAAAATGTCAGTATTTTTTCAGCGCGTAAAGAAATACAGTACGATAACAAATACAGTACATGCAGAATATTCCATATGAACATTAATTCATAGGGACATATTTACTTATTAGAAATTGTGACCTCCTCATGGTTCACAGACACAAACAAAAAGAAACAAGATAAAAAGCACACCATCGCTGCGTCAAATCGCTCCCTACCCCCCATATAGTGCACTATATGGGGCGCACGCCATTTTGTAGAGGTGTCCGAATTCTCCATGTACCCTATATAATGCACTGAAAGTATCCCACAATGCACCGCAAAAAGTAGTGAGCATCGGATGTATCCTAGACGGAGCAATATAACCCATAATACTTGAAAAAAAAAATGGCATTACGCTAGTAAATAGCGACCGACCACGGTCAATAGTTATGAATGAAAGTACTTTTGACCTTTTCTGACGATTGTTGAATTTTATAATTATATTTTTTATAATTATATTTTATAATAATTTTGACGGCGGCAGTTCTAGTGTCCGAAATATCGGCCGTTGCTGTCGAGTGCACTATATGGGGGGTAGGGAGTAGGGGATATGGAGCGATTTCGGACACAGCCATCGTGACTCCGATGATTCCCCATCCACACCCAGAAACCCAGTGTGCTTGGCACACTGAGCAGTCACCGTACAACCTATGTATCGGGAATGGAACGATGTTGACCCCGTTGTTTTCTTTATATACGTCTATACAAGACAGACAGGTGGAAGTGAAGAGACAAGTTACAAAACGTGTGAAAATGGAAAGTAGCAACTGTGCATTCGAGGAGGCAGCTGGGTCTCTATGTAGGGGGGGATTGTCCTAATGTGGGACACTTCACATCACCCCCACCCTCAAATGACTCCACTGGCTCCCTGTCAAATTCCGTATCACATACAAACTGCTCCTCCTCACCTACAAAGCCCTCCATTCCTGGGCCCCACTGTACCTCCGTGATCTCTTCGAGGGCTACACCCCACTCTCGAGAGCTGAGGTCCTCTGATCTGGGACTCCTCACGGTCCATCCTAGCAAAAGGCGTTCTCTCGGGGACCGTGCTTTCAGTGTGGCTGCCTCAGCACTCTGGAACTCTCTCCCCTGCGAGATTCGCCAGACGCAGATTGTTGACACCTTCAAGTCTGCACTAAAAAGGCACCCGTTTACTCAGGCTTTTGGACACTAGCTTTATTTTATTTTTATTTAGTTTTTACGATGTTAAGCGCTTTGCGTTTCTTGAAAAGCGCTATATAAGTTCAAGTTATTATTCTTATTATTATTACTTCCTAATGTGGAACACCTAAGCGCCAGTGTCTCTGGCTCCTCCCTAAACTAATGAATGTCAGTGAAACTATGGTAAAAGCAACAAACTATAGTAATGCATGTAACATTAAGTTCAACTGTTCTGCACTACCTTTCACTGTACCACATTAGGGCAATTAACCCTAAGTATACGTTTTAAGCTGTTATAATGTGTTATATGTACGTACACCATACGGCATGGAATTAATGCTTAGTACTACGAACCGTGAGAATGAATTGCCAGGTACCACTGAACTCTTTACTTCTTTGTGTGGACGTTTCTGGATGATGGATTATTGGAGCTAGTGCTAGGTATAGAAATCAACAACAGAAAAGCTGCAATGATTTGCCAACGTCATTTTGTCAGTGTGTGCCAAAGGGAGGGGTTGGATCTGAGACACGACTAAACCATGAGAGTGGTGCACTAAAAATCAAAATGGTGCACTGAATTTTAGTTCACTATATTAAGTGCACTTACCCAAGTGAACCTTTTGAGACACAACACTCGTTTTCCCAGGCTTCACTTGGCCCAGGTAATCCCAAAAATGGGGTGTGACATCTCCATTAAAGTGTCAGAAAGAAATATGTATGAATATATACAAATCATAGACTGTATATAAAAATGGACACCGCATTTGTTTTGATGTCCGTGCCTACTTCCAGGTTGGTATGGGCCTCAGGCTGGTGGAGCCTAATCTCAGAAAACCGAGGCCTATGGGAATTCCAATACAAATATTCCAAACTTAGCAGCCTGTTTTAAGCTATTTAAAGATCTTTCCTAATTGATTTGTAATGTATATTGCTGGGAAAAATGACCAAAAAAAATAATAATTTTAGTGATGGCAGCTACATTATAAATAACTGAATAATGAACAATGAATAACACTCAAGGGCATTCCTCATCCAGCCAGACTGGAGCAGAATGCAATAGTTATTGTATTCGTGACACGCATTGAGGAGATCAGAATGTATTCAATTTAAACAGTTGAAATCTGCACTATAGAAAATGTGATATGTACCACCAAGGACAAATCATCCTTCTTAACAGCTTTCAACTCTCAGATAGGAGGCTAGGAGTCTGAGGCTACATCCACATGGGAAGAAACAAGAAAAAAGATTTTGAAATGCATTTTAAAATGAAGCATCCACAGGGAACAGATCTAAAAAATTGCCGTAAACATGGCAGCAAATTTCTTAATGAAAACTAGATGCTAGAAGAAGCAAGGAGCATGCGATGCGCATTCTCCCCTTCATCTACCTGGCGTGAACAACAGGCGTAAACAGCAACTCTGAGTCAGATGCGGCAGACAGCTGTGTGCCCTGCCTGCGATCAGTCCTTTCTCCTTTTCTGCTCAGACAGTGCAATTTGACTTTGCACAATTCCATGAGTCCCACCGCAAACAAACGATAGAAGAATCAAGCCTTGCTGTTGTTAGTTGTAATGTAAGCCGACCACAGTGAACGGTTGTATCTGCTGTGTCAATGGTGCCGCGTTCACAGAGATGCGTCCACACTTGAGCTGCAACCGATTAATCGATTAAATCGGTGATAATCGATTATTGAAATAA
Organism: Bregmaceros cantori; assembly: GCA_900302395.1. Lineage (NCBI taxonomy): Eukaryota > Metazoa > Chordata > Actinopteri > Gadiformes > Bregmacerotidae > Bregmaceros > Bregmaceros cantori. The sequence continues at coordinate 1,409 of OMKY01052918.1, read as the reverse complement.
TCGCCAACTAATTTGATAATCGATTAATCGGCAGCGATTCATCGTTTCAAGGTTTGGCCTATTCTTTGCTCCAACATGTTGAATATATGTTGTTCCCAATCAAATTTTTCCAGTGTCAACTGTCAAGGCCCTAATACAATAAATACAACACGTAAGCTTGCGTGAAAGCCCAATATGTTATAATTTAGCATGTAAGAGTAGCCTCGCGGGAAGACATGTGTGAACTAAGTCATAGGCAACAAACGTGTGCTGGATGGACCTAACATTTTTAGGTGATTGACTGACAAAAAAGCTAATTTGGTGTATTTCTGTTGCGGCGGAGGGGCCCCCACTGAATTTCCGCTTGGGGTCCCAACAGACCCGAGAATGGCCTCTGTACATGCTGAGTGTGTCTTTGTGATCTTTGTGAAAAATGCATCGTAGACACCTACACCCAAGCTTACTATCATCCCTCAACCAATGCCTCTGGCGGCACTTAGGAGTCTACTGTTCCAACACCATCTCGAATGCTTATTGGACCTCACAAAACAAGAAAGACATTCTAATCAGGAGGAGGACCTGCATAGGACACACACTCAAAAGTCCAAATAGCACATTACCAAAACATGCCTTAACATGGAACCCACAAGGCAAGTGGAAGAGAGTAGAATTGCAACTGATTAAATCGATGAAAATCGATTATTAATCGGCAACTAATTTGATAACCGTTTCATTGTTTGGTCCGTCCTCAGCTGAAACTGTTCAATTAAGGTCGGTCCCAATGCCAGTCTCCATTCCCAGAGTCTTGGTCCAAGCTCAAATAATAGTCTTCCATGCTACAGAAAGTGCAATTTGAAGTAAGTGGAGACATCAAGAAGTTTGCAATACTAATTATGTTTCAGGTTAATAATTGTTCAGATTTTAAAGAAAAAAATAAAGATGAATCGATTAGCAAAATAATCTATAGTTGCAGCCATACAGGAGAATTGGCATAGCTCAAATATACATATTGTTACAAGTTTGTCAAAACAATATTATTTACTAATTGTCATAAAGAAATACAATTCCTATTATGCATTACAGTAAGTTCAGCATTTCGGCCTGGTCTTCCATAATCTTTTCAGTTTCCGATGTGGCCCCATGGAAGAAAATAAGAAATAATTGCCCACCCTTGCCCAACACCGAAAAGAATGGAAGAGCTTTAACAATGGCCTATGTTCTGTAAGGAATTAAAAGCCCTAAGTAGTTAGTAGACACTCTGCTCGGGAAACGGCCCGAACAGCAGCCTGATCGGGTTGTGAGGCAGCACGTTCAAACTCGACAGGTGGCTATGAAGGAGAGATATGCTAGAAGAAAAATAAATATTATATATATATATATATATATATATATTAGAGGTGGTCATAGATAATTTTTTCTTAATCTAGATT
>OMKY01052917.1:0-11288 GCA_900302395.1 Bregmaceros cantori | reverse complement strand
AGCACCAACTTCGAAGTGGATGTGGTACTTCGGTATAATAATAATTATTATTATCTGCATGTTGGGACACGGCAAAATGTTAATACATGCTGACATTATCATCAATCACAGGGCACAGGGAAGATATTGACAATATGTCTGGACTCTCGCAGCCGCCGCGAGCTGTGGTTTCCCAGAATCACTGCCACACTGAAGCAGGGTGGCGTACAATGCAATTAAAACGATGCCCCGAGGCCACTCATCCCATACGTGAGAATCTCTGCGTTGGCAGGCACGGTTTCTCCATGCAGTATGCTTGTGACCTTTGAATAAACTGCACCAAAGAATCGTTAAAGAAATATTGAATTTGTGTTTACCAACACAGGTCACCTGCTAGGAAGCTCCACACCTGCTCAGGCACAACTCGCTGGGCGATTAATTAAGATTGTGATTGATTCATTAAGATGTGATTCGATGTGATTTGATGGATTTATACTTTATTCATACGCAGATATAGGCAGAGTAGCCATAAAAATTACTTATGTAAAAGTAGCGAAAGTACTGAGTAACTTTCAGTAAAAAGAAAAAAATAAATTAGGACAAATAAACATATTTAAAGGACATTTAGGACAGAGAACGGCCGAGAGAGAGACGGAGAGAGAGAGAGTGCCCGAGAGAGAGAAAGACAGAGACAGAAAGAGAGCGCCAGAGAGAGAGAGAAACAGAGAGAGAGAGAGAGAGATGGCGCCAACATATGTGCCGTGTACAGTTCCAAACGGGTGTTGCTAAAGGCCAAGTTAATGTAACGAGTAGCAAATTACAGACATCTCAGTAAAAATCATCCTTTCTCTTCAATGTACTCGAGTAAAAGTAGAAAGTAGCTTGTGAAAAACATCCAAAAGTAGAAAAGTACACAACATTTTTTTTAATGGAGTAAATGTAATGCGCTACTGCCCATCTCTGTTCATATGTAACGGTGGTGGAAACGGTTCCAAATTTGGAAACGCTGTGATTGAACCGACTACTAAAGGCTGCACCTACCACTATCGACTGGTTTATATGGGGCACATCTGAGGAAGGTATCAGGAAAAATGTATTTCCTAACGTCCTCAAGCTCCTCAACAGGAGGTAATATGCCTGAACGCAGTGGAACACAGAGTGATCTCCGTCTTGTGATAATATTATGGTTAACCTAGTTTTAGGAGGCATATTCATTCTTCATTTATTCATCGTGATGGAGGAGAGTCACTGGCTGCGTCAGTGTCTACGGTCTCTGCGCATTATGTAAAATGATATACAATTATGGGAAATTACCGGCATAAGCGCCTGAGTGCTCGCACGGCGTGGCGACCCAGCCTCGCCCAATAGGCTCTACGACAGCTCTTATTACGCAAAAGGAGGAGAGGATGAAATGTAGAAAGATTTGTCATGGCTGTTTAGATGCAATTTCCCCCCTGGGCAGCAGAGGGTGCTGTCCTGACACTGGGAGATCACCCAGGCATAATTGCTGGGTGTCGGCCATCTTTGTAGGCGCGACACAGCAGGGCAGCAGACTAAATGGAACGCGAGGGGAAATTATTACATTTTGTTGTTTCAGTAGAGAAAGAACAGAGTGATATCCTTATTTCGAAACACACATAGGCGTATATCAACAATCATAATAATATAACTTAGAAAAGATAATTATAGAAAAAAAGCCACATGAATGACAGAGATTTCTCTGTCATTATTAGCATTAGGCAGTCAAAAATGCTCTGCACCTTGACTGTAATAATTTTCGGAATTGTGAAAAAAAGCTTCTCCTCTCTCCATTATAAGCTGTTGATTGTCAATTGAATTTGTACAGAATACTTTAAAGATCAGTGCAAATTGCCTGGTGCCAGAAATGGTTGAGAGAGGACACGGGACCCTCAGCAGTCACCTACGTAGGGAGGGGCTTGTGCTATGGCCCCCGGAGTGCCAACAGAATAAAAGTAATGTCTATATGTACATGTAACCGCTTGTCACATTTAAAAACCATCGCAGGATACGTATCAGAGAGCTGGGTGTATTGGGTCTGGGAAAATCAGACTTGCTGTCGGAACCGAATCAATCGACCAATCAGTGCGGACGTAGGGGGCTACGCGAGACGTGGGCAGAGTTTGGTTGTCACGCCTCCACGCCGCTTGTCCCACCTACTGCTCTGTGTGTGTGTGTGTGTGGATGACACGATTTGATTGACACATTTTTATTTTCATTTTTTTCGGTTTCCGACTCTGGTTTTACCAGACCCAATGCAAGTGTCTAGTGATGTGCGATGCGTGGACGATGTATTGATTCTGGCTCGCCAGGTTATGGTTTAGCACCATATATCATGGCCGCTGCCTCCATTGTTGTGTGAATGGGTATATCATTTCACCTTTTGGATTAAAGATTATTGTGAAACCCTGTTTGACGATGGTGCATAAATAAATGACACTGAAATGGTTGATTTAATAATTGTTTATGTTCCAAATTTAAAGTAAAATTCTAGGTTGTGGCTGTTTTGGAGTGTCTTTACCGTCATCAGCCACCATCGGAGCACTCCCCCTCCCTGCGTCCCTGCTCAATCCCCCCCCTTCCAGCCATCTGGAAGCCTGGAGGTAGCTGGCTGCACAGAGCGCACCTAATGAGAAGAGATATAATGAGAACGCATCTAATGAGAATGGATCCAGACTGTCACATATTGACATCGACTCGCGGGACGCCGCTCGCATTCCCAAACGTTCCTCCTGGTCCCAGCTGCTCCGTGTAAGTCACTATTTTTTTTCTGGTGTGATGAATCTATTGATTTTTTTTTCTTTTCAGGGTGCGGTAATTATTTTTAGAAGGACGCCGAGCGAGGCTGTCGTAACTTACGGCCGCTCCCGAATGTTGAAATGTGAATTTCTCCTCTGTCAGGCCGCCAAGAAAAACTGCACAATTGCTGTTAAACGACTTACATGACTTTGGTTCTGACTTCTGAGTCGCTAAACTTCCAGCTTGTAATGCAGATAACATATTGTGAATTAAAGTTGATATTTCCAAATTTGGCATTTTTAGGGTGGATTTGTCATGTGTAGGGTGGAAAGTGGGCCACTGCCAAATGTGGGACACTTAACTCCCAGGGGCTCTGGCTTCTCCCTAAACTAATGAATGTCAGCGAAACCAAGCCAAGGTAAAAGCAAACTATGGTAATGTGTCTAATATTACTGGTCTGCTGTTCAACACTACATTTCACTGTCCGTCATCAGGCAACTGACTGTCCCACATTTGGAAGCTGCAAAAAAGGGCCCACATTAACGCAATCCACCCTATAACCTTGACACAGCGCTCACAGCGCTCACAGCGCTGGGTGTGCTGTGATTCAAGCCACAGCAACAAGACTATGTATGGGGCTGGCATGGAGCAGTGGTCTTACCCGTGAGACGTTTTTGAGACTACTCAGTGGAAATCTAGGGGCGCACATGCGTGTTGGTCTGGCACTGACAGGCTAAAGCTGTGTGCATTATGCCATAACTGATGAAGGGTACTGCTTAGTGCCACGGACCGCTTGGTGCGTGTGCGGAGGCGATAAGACGGGATTAGGTGTGGGCACAGGGCGCGTGGGCCTGTGCTGTTAGAAGTTTAGAACTTGCTAATTACCTTTTCCCAGATGACAAAAACACGCCCTGTCGGTTGCAACAAGTTCCGCTAGCCGTAACCAGCCCAGAGAATTATCCTGCCTTTGTTAGCGTGTACGGCTAGCACCCTGTGGGGCTACATAAACTGTGTTTTACCTTTGAACAGCTCACTAACTTTGGCTGCGGGCTAAGGCGAGCTTGAGGCTGTTGCTTTTTCCTCCAGGAACGCTGGTAGGAATTATTCATGACAGATAGCTCATACTGTCGGGGGGAGATCCAATAAGTCGGTCCAATTCTTTGCTCTATTCTAAGAAAAATGTAGCCGCTGTGCATAGTGTGTGTGTGACGACTGGCCCTCAAGTGGAAAGTGGACAAGTTGTCGGCCGTTCGGCACGGGGGCAGCACGGTGGCGCAGTGGTTAGCATTGCTGCCTCACAGCTAGAAGGTCCGAATCCCAAACCGGTCTTTTCTTTGTGGAGTTTACATGTTCTCCCCGTGTCTGTGTGGGTTTCCTATGGGCACTTTGTTTTCCCCCACCACTAAAACAAACATGTTCTAGTCAACCTGCTCCAGTCAATGCCCCTGGCCGAGGCACTGGCTCACGATCTGGCTCCTCGGGGATGGGTTAAATGCAGAGGAAAATGTTCACTGTACATGTATGTATCTGTGACGAAATGAAGTACCTTATCTTATCTTATTCTTTCTGGAGAGTAAGGCTAGCAGGTCAATGCCACAGCAGTGGTATTGTACAGTTGTACATATTAGCACTACTATGTAATTGCGACAACGGTACAACTTTGTGAATAAAAAGTACTTTGGCATCTGGAGTGAAAATTCATTGCGCATTAACATTTACTAAGTCAGCAGTTGGTACAGGCCCCCATTCAGGTCAAATGTGTTCAATATATGTTGTTCAACATTTGCAATATCAAAACCGTTTTAGGTTAATGTGAGTGAGTGCGCTACAAAGCACATCGAAATATGCCATAATGGCATGGAGAATTCTTCCCTCCCCATTCTTCACCCCCTTCCAGCTAATTCCGAATGAAGGTCCGTATGGGCTGCAAAAAATACAAGCAAATTCGAAAGAAATATTAACAGATTAATGGATAAATTGTCAGTAAAAATGGCCGATGAATCAATAATCAAAATAATCGTTAGTTGCAGCTTAATTCGAAAAAATACAAACCGAACGCAAAAAGTACTTGTGACTAATAATAAACGAGTTGTGACTAATAGAAAAATATTATATTTGCCATCTCTCAGATGTGTATGTGTTGCAGCCATGGGGAAGCTTGAAGCAGTCGTGTAATGTAATACCTTTTCCATCTGCTCTTAATAAAACTTTGTCCAATGCACTCATGAAGGAATACTTGATGGCTCATTGACTAGCAACATAATAGTTTATCCTTGCCCGTGGTGTGTGTGTGCGCGTGGCTCTGGGGGTCTGTGTGTTTCACCTTATTACATGTATGCATGTTGTCATTACAGCACAAAGTAGCAATTAGAAGCCAGCCCTTGTGTAAGACACCCTTTTTTTTGGTTGCTGCACCCGGCACTGCACACAGTGAAGCACACTGCAGCCCATCAAACCGTCACTCGACGACCTTAACTCTTTCTGCACCCCCGACTTCTCCTACAGAAAACACATGCCAAAGGTGTCCAGAACAATGAATGTAGAAAGGAGAGATCCTTTTCTTTACATTATTGTAAAGTTTGTGGTCGTTCGAACATCATGGCAATATTATAACATTGTGTGTTATAACCATTATAACACTTGCTAAAGACAGGCTGTGTGTACATGAAAAGTCCTAAGTCCAGATACAGGAATAAAAGCCAATGCCACAGATACCTTTAACCATTTGCAATGTATTCTGGTTCAGTCAGATTAATCAACTGATGGGTGTCAATATCTGTTCACATTGACCAGATGGAAGCAAAACCTGGCGGACATGTTTTTTTTAAACTTTTTGCTGTATTCTTATTTACATTTAATTTGTCACCTTTACTTAATCTCACATCCATTTATAAATATGACTAATGTTATTGTGACTTAGCCTGGAGCCAGAACCAATGCATCGTCCACGCAACGCTTGCATTGGGTCTGATAAAACCAGGGTCGGAAAACGTTGGAAAAAATGTGTCAATCAAATTGTTATCCAGTCACAGCGCAGTAGGTGGGACAAGCGGCGTGGAGGCGTGACAACCAAACTACGCCCACGTCTCCGTCTTGCGTAGCCCGTACAAACTTTGCCTACGTCTTGCGCAGCCCGTATAAACTCCCTCCACGTCTGCGCTGATTGGTCGTTTAGATTCATAGCGACGGCAACTTGGATTTTCCCAGTCCCAGTGCAAGCATCTAGTGATGTGCGATGTGTTTTCCGACCCTGGTTTTACCAGACCCAATGCAAGCGTCTAGCGATGTGCGATGTGTGGACGATGCCTTTGTTCTGGCTCGCCAGGCTCCTTGCCTCCCCATGTACTGCCATCTTAATTCTGCCTCTCCCTCATTTCATGCTTCTTTCACTTTCTCTCTCGCTACCTCTCCGTCTCTGTCAGCGTCTCTTTCTCTCGTTACCTTTATCACTCTCTCTCCCTCTCTGTCTCTGTGCAAATTTGATTCTCTGTCTGCCTCTCTCACCCCCCTCCATCTATATTCTCTCCCTCCCTCTCTCCTCCTCACTGTAATCTCTCTGTATCCTTTGCTCCTGCTCTCCCTTTCTCTCTTTCTTTCTTTCACCTGGGTGATGGTGGTTGGCATTAGGAACAACATATTTCAAACGTGTGTGTGGGGGTAGGGTGGACCAAACAATTGCATTATTAATTGCGACTGATTATTCACAGCTAATTATGTCGCTGATTATTATTGATTAATCATTTAACTGGTTGCAACTCTGACAGACAATGCAGACACTCCCAGAGAGGTGGACGGAAAGATGGCAGATTGTAAAAAATTAATTGCTTGCGGTGGATTTGATTTCAAGTGTACCTTTGTGGTGGGCACGCGCACACTATGGCATCGGGCATGCATTAACTCTTTCCATGGCAACAAGTTCTTAAGAAATCCCTAAAAAAAGATGTCAAAATATATTTTTATAGGCGGTGGCGAGTAGGTAGAGCGCGTCCCACCGACCACAGGTCGAACAGTGCCCTGGGTTTGCACAACCCCTCCGGCTTTTCTGCAATGTCTCCCCCCGACTCTTCATCCTAGCTTCCAATTTAATCCCGTCATTGTCTCTAAATAAAAAGAATGAAAAATGACACATACGCCCTCCCAAAACAAAGAGATATTTTTATAATGGAAACATTTTTTTCTGAGATCGTAGGGACAAAAAATGCATGGGAAAGGGCATGTTTTTTTGTGTGATTATTACACTTTAAATGTAAAATATGTGAAGTCTTGTCTTCGTCCGCTTGCTGTTTTGAGAGTTCAAGTAGGACACATACAAACCTATTGAGCCTGCATCGTCACTGTAAACGCCTCTTCATCTTGTTAGTGAATACGCACTCCGGCCCTCCCCACGCACGGTCTGACCCCTGACTCACTTTGAGCGAACATGTATGTAAACACTACAAATATTCACGATATACTCATCTACAGGGCCGGCCTGTCGCTTTAAAGCTTTTTGTATATTTTTTGAGTCAGTCAGGATAGCGTAGTCTACCAGTTGTGTCGGATTAAGAAGAAGAAGAAGATTTGCATTTATATAGCGCTTTTCTACCACTTAGTGGCATTCAAAGCGCTTTAAAGTGAACTCTCAATCACACATTCACACGCCATACAGGGCGCTCGCCACGACCCATTGGGAGCAATTTGGGGTTCAGTGTCTTGCCCAAGTACACTTTGGCATGGAGACTGTCGTAGGCAGGATTCGAACCACCAACCTTTTGGTTTTCAACCCTCCAGTCATTGGAACGGCCGCTCTACCAACCGAGCTACAGCCACCCCAAACCGAGTCGTCCCACCGCCACCCTTAACAATTTTGGTCACCGTTAGAGATTGGTGGTAAAAATTGAATGTAGTCTTAGCTGTTGCATCTCCAACTTGCATCAATGTTTTTCTTTGTTTTTGTTTATTTGACAGACTAGTTAGCTTACTTTGCAGACAAGTTCATCTGGTTGCCGTGTTGGTATTGATCAGGAAGCTTCGGCTGCGGTTCAGGGCTTGGCGCCACACTGGGAGAACGTGCGGCTGTGTAGGCGTCAAAGTCTGCTGTTTGTGGGCACGGGTTGAGCGCTCGTGTGGGAACACCAGCAGATAATTAGTCCAATAAAACGCTGCACCCGAGCCTCGTGTAGCATCTTGTTTGTGTGTGTGTGTGTGTGTGTGTGGGTGCTCTTGTATGGCAAATGAGAGTGGGAGTGCAATGTGTGTGTGTGTGTACAGTGTGTTCCTGCTATGTGTGTCCACACTATGTGTGGCGTATACATGTTTTCTGAATGTCCGTACGTTTGTGTGTGTCCATTAACAGTGCGCATGGTGTTGCCATGGTGATAGTGATATGCGTGGGATCGGATTCTCCAACTGACCTTGTTGATTGCCACACGCACACACAGATACAATCATCTAGTCACAAACACACATCTATTCTCGACACACATTTGCACCTACACCTACAGAGACACACACAGATCTGCAGTGGTGCTATCAACTAACAATGCTCTCAAAAGTTTCAATAATTATTAGAGATCCCGATATCATGGACCCTATCCGAGTTATTGTCTGATAATATAATAGATTCAAGAATATTGATAATTGGCCAATTACAATATTGGTGGCTGAAACACATAGTTGAACGTGTTTCAAATAAGATGTTTATTGAAACCCAAAATATATGAAAATAGACAGATCACAAACAACCAGTGTCTGCCGAAGATGCGCCTCTGTTTCACATATACACTTGGTATTTTATAGTAAGTTGACAGTTCATCGCCTCACAAGGCAAGTTCAGACGTCAATTGTTATCTTATAGTCATGTTCAAGCATGTCCAGATTAGGGCCTAGTACTACTACGTAATGCCTGTGACCATAAAGGGACAACGCAATTGTACCTGATAATTTCCATGACATTAATCACAGATTAAGGGCCAATTATACCCTCCTTTAATAACGGAAACGGGCCGCTTCCATTCGGTTCCATAGGTAGTTTCATCTGTCTGTTTGTCCGTAGGTCATGTCCATCCGTATATGGGCCGAGGTATAAACAGAAACCCCGGGAGCAACGCCTGGAACTGATTGCACATTTAATCCGTCTCCGTAGGGTATAACAAGGGCTTTATTCGACTAATCATTTTGAATAATCATTGTATTTGAAGTCGAATAAATCATTGCATCTCCATATTTATCTATATACATAACATGGAAAGAGAGAGAGCTAGAGGTAGTATGAGGTGTGAAATGTCGCCTTGCCCGTAGTGTGGTGGTGTCTGGTGCTATCATATTACTGAGAGTTTAGCAGGAAGAGGCGGCCTTATCGACCCACCACAACACTAATTGTTGTTCCTGAGAACTACTCTCTCTCACCACTTACTCTCTGATGACTTGGCGCATTACTGGGCTCCAAGCGAGAGAGTTTCAGCAGGCAGAGACAAAGTGTGATTTGGAAGGCAGTAAGGCACTTTCACACAGATTGAAAGTAATGCTGAGATGGAGACATGGCATATTATCATGTTTCGGTTGAAATTTGTCCAAAAAGAGTAATCAGACTACTGATTACCTCTCAGAAAGGATTACTGACTGCTTTTTTATGTTTTTTTCCAGCCCATTCAGGCTGTTTTTTCCAAGCTTTATTTATTAGGGTTAGCGGAAACAGGTGAAGATGGGGGGGGGGGGGGCAGACATGCGGGAAATACGTTGGTGGCGAGATTCGAACCACCGTCTCACCGCGCCATTAAGGCATATGCGTGCTTTTCAGCGCTCAGCTTTACAAACTGAGCTACTGGGCAGCACAATTACTGACTGCTTTATTTGTATTAAAAGTAATTGGATTGCTTCAGTTACTTTCACTTACATATTATATTTGTGCGGCTGTGTAGCTGTGAGTGTGAGTACCGACCCTGTCCACTGGGTGGCGGTACATGCCGCTGATATAAAGGCGGACACTGAGGCCCCAAGGGCAGTGTATGGCACCTGGCGGTCAAAAGTGGTACTGCACCCACATTTATTTATTTTTTTACGCGATCTTTCGCAGAAAAAACGTGATAACGCGTCTTTGGCACTGAATGAGTTAAATAAAAACTTTGTTTCTCCCCCCCCCTCTCCATGTGCCCGTGAAGGAAGTAGGGGGAGAGATTGACGTGACTGCAGAGGGACACACGTATAGCCAGCGGGTAGGAGAGAGGAAGACGGATAGACATGCTCGTTGGACAAGATCTATCTTTTCTTTATCTGTGTGTTTATTCTGGGGGCCCCTAGAGCGATGTTATCGTTACTGAGGCACGCTAGCACCGTGCGCACAAGTAAGCAGGCACACACAGGCGAAGACGCCATCACACACGCGCACACCAACACAGATACACACATGCCATATAAATATCCACACACAGAAACACACACATATGAACACACACACCTACACACCTATTACGAGAGGCAAACATATCCCAATCAGACTCGAGTGCAAACCATCATATTATTGCAAACAGACACACACACACAGTTTATCACACACACACACACACACACACACATATGCTAGACGCACACACAAACATTTTATCACACCAAACATTATAATGAACACACAAACATGCAGGCGCACATACACACACACACATGCAGTTTATCACAAAAACACACACATAGGCTAGACACACAAACACACGCACACACATTTCATCACACCAAACATTATAATGAACACAGTCATGCAGGCACACACACACACACTTTGCCCTAACAAGCTATTCAATACACATTCAAACTGTACACATTCACGCATCAATGGCTGCGGGTGCCATGCAAGGCGCTCAACCACGACCCATTGGGAGCAATTTGGGGTTCTATTTCTTGTGCAAGGACACTCTGGCATGGAGACTGCCAGAGAAGGGGTTCAAACCACCAAGCTTTCCATCTTCAAACCTCTGGGCGTTGGAACGGCTGCTCTACCACCTGAGCTACAGCCAGCCTCATTTATGACAATGCAGAAAGACATGCCAAGTTCCAACTCACATGCATGGGCTGCAACTAACGATTATTTTTATAGTCGATTTGTTGCCAATTATTAAAACATTAGCCAATGAATTGGTTAAAAACATTTCCTTTAAAAAGTCTTCAAAATATTCACAGACAAAGAAAATGGTGAAATCTAGTCAATTTTGGTTCACGTTAGCAAATGAAGCTACAACAATTGAGTTAATTAACCTGCACAAACTCATTACAATTAATTTATATGCTAATATTTTGGTGCTTTCGTGGTATTCATGTTTTTTATTATGTTGAATAATATTAATAATATTTTGGATTTTCAGAAATTATCAAGTAATATCAAATGTGTGTAGACCAACACTGCTGAATACACACATTACAATACCTTGGCAATTAATTGATTGCTGCATTAGTTGTCGATTAATTTCATAATCGATTCGTCATTGATTAATCAAATAATCATTGCACTCCACACACACACACACACACACACACACACACACACACACACACACACACACAAACACACAACACACTCAAGA
>OMKY01052915.1:0-11287 GCA_900302395.1 Bregmaceros cantori | reverse complement strand
GGTGCGCGATGGCCGACTGGGAAAGGGAGCGCATTTAATATGAATTTCGATGGAAGTTGTTTTACAACTAACATTAAACATGCAAGATAGGAGTTGGGTGTGTGGATGCATGTGAAGAGTGCGTGCTTGGTGTACTGGATACAATGCCAACTGGGCATTCAGCCCACAGAGAGTGTGTAGCGGGACTCTCAATAATACGCCAGAGATACTGGCTGAATAATGTGAGTAAGAATTGGACTCACAAGAGATTTAGCTCTAACAGACTAACCATAAATGCGACTCCATGGGAACCAGTTAGCGTCATAATCACAGATGGTATCATACGAGTATATACGTGGTTCAAGATGACCACGACTCGTCGAGTGATATAATCATACGCTAACCGGCCCCCGGAGATGGGGACTACGGAAGGTTTGAGTCGCAAGTTATAGGCTAGCTGCCAGAGTAAGCTACGCACGAACAGGCGGGAGAGGAAGATCATATTACCACATAAACTCCCGCCTGCCGGCCGAAACCCATTACTGCATGGGGTAGAGGCGGAGTAGTTAACTAGAGATAAGTAAACCAATACTCAGCCTCTTGGTATCCATGAAAATGCCAGCAGCTCGATCAGCATCGAAATCGCTCGCTAAATAGTGAAGCCACAGCTGCTAGTCGTTAGCATTAGCACTACTCTTCTACGTGGCTTCCGCTCGAGACGGCGCCGAGCGCCTTAAGGACCTGGCGCCCTGTAGCCGCAAGTCTCAGGCAACAGCAAGTGGCGCCGGAGCGCCACCCATGACAATCTTAACTCTATTACATTCATGTAACATGTATGGCAAAGGCAATTCAAATCCCTCATCTCACCAAGTCATTGCGTCTAGGCAGACGCCCTCGGGGGTGGGAAGCCGAAGCGAGCCACATGGACCGCCCAGGTGGTTGCCGTCTTAACAGGCACAGCACACAGATACAGAAGTTGGTTCAGGAAGGATGACACAGAGAAGCATGTCTTTATTGATTAAAAAAAAACCACAGTGATAAATAACTATTTCATGACGCATTTGGTGCCTGTATTGATCCGGTGTGTCCTGGACATGTAGAACGGACAACTTGCTCCGCACTCTGTGACCTTGCTCCCAAGTCAGGTGCCGGTTTCAGTCGTGTCCTAACAACATGTTGACTAGTCTATTAGCCACAATTGTTTAATTCACCAATATCCCATCATGCCTATTGTGCTTGACAGTTGAATAGAAGCAATCTGACAATTGCAACCTTTTTAAAACAGGCCACACCATAATTCTCCTGCCCTCAAACAGGCGGAGGTGAACAAGAAGCGAGAGGCGGAGGTGCAGCGTCTCAGGCGGGAGCTGGAGGAGGCCAGCGTGCAGTCCGAGTCACTGACAGCAAGTCTGAGGAAGCGACACGGAGAGGAGGTGGGTACTTACTGAGAACAGGAGAGAGAGAAGTAGCCTGGCATGGGCAGACCAAAGCATGAGTCATAAGCGTTGCCAAAGTAAAACATTTTGTGGAAAAAAAACAACTTCTAAAATCAATCTGTAAATGGATGTGTGCTATGAAATGTGAAAGTTTGGTGAAGTTTGATCCAGTAATTATCGAGAAATTGCTTTGACCAAAAACGTGTCACTCTTTTTTTTCCATTTCCTTATGTGTGTTGAATGTACGAATGGCCCATTTGTTCCGTCCTTGTAGATTAGTAGCCTAGCCCAGAACCAACGCATCGTCCACGCACATCGCTAGACGTTGCATAGCATAATGTCTAGCGATGTGCGATGCGCGGACGGCGCATTGGTTCTGAGTTCTGACTCGTCAGGCTAGTAGAGTAGGGCTACTGGTGGTGCGTTGCACTCTTCAGACGGCATGTTAAACATGCGCGTCCCGTTTGTAATAGTTAGCAAGATGGCACTGTTGGACCTAAACCATCACTCCAATTTTTACATGGGAACATCTCATTGGCCACCCCGTGCACCTACCAGGTAAGGAACTGATTATCTTTCTCGGCGCAGGTGCAACAGACGCGGCCGCGCGTGACGTCACTGCGGAGAACCCATTAATAATAATGACGTATGACTATTATGTTACTTATAGGCTCCAGAAATGCACCAAAATTTAATCACTTATTTCTTTCGTCATTCCCAACAACTCAACTTTTTCAGTTATCCAGTGGACAAACCAACGCAACTAAAAACACAACCTGCTCCGTGGCTCCGCCCCGGCACAGGTAACTAGAGTAAGAATACATAGTACTGGGTGATGAGGTGGGTAGTTACTGAGTAGAGGAAGGTGTGTGAGAAATACCTTGTGCTCCAGGTGTGTGAGATGGGTGAGCAGTTGGAGGCCCTCCAGAGGAATCGGGCGAAGCTCGAGAAGGACAAGCAGGCGCTAAGAATTGAGCTGGAGGACCTGACATCTGCACTGGACGCGCTGCAGAAGGCCAAGGTGGGTGGCATGACACATTGAATCATCCACATAGATCTTCAGCTTCAGCTTTATTCGCCACGCAGCAGATACAAAGAATAGTACACACACATGGAATTTTCCTTGGGCTTGGAAACTTCTTGTGGACACACACTTAAGTTATGTAGACACATTTTGAGTTAAGTGGAATTGGCCTAGCGTAGCAACATGTATGACATGCCAAGCACGAGTTCAGCATCAGCCGGACCAGCAGGTAAAAAGATAGTGATTATATACAGTGTGCAAATAATCACATGATTTTGATCATGTTTTACAATGATCGCTTCTGCCCAGTACCACTTGAGTTCACCGCACGTAGAAGAATCTGTTCCTAAACCTGGTGGTCTTTGCGAGTAGGGCTCGGAACCGTCTGCCAGAGGGGAGAGGAGTGGTGCTGTGCAGGGTCTGATCTATCATTTTAAGTCTGTGTGTTCAACAGGCTTTAGCAGATGTCCAGCTCAAGAAGGTGGAGGAGCAGCTAACTGACTCCTGCAGTCGCGGTGATGACCTGCAGAGGGCGCTGACTGAGGCTACAGTGGCCAAAAACAGAACATCAGGTATTTGTTAGACCACAGAGGCATATTCATGGTGGTCATTATGTCGTAGTGTATTCCCACTGGAGAGTGCATTGTCATAATTGTGATCCAAATGTTTTCACCAAATATGACACTGGGTCATAATGCAAAGTAAGTTGATGTCAGACGTCAGATAAATTCAAGTCATGACTAATTCACATTCTCAGTGTATTCCCATTATGAATCATAATCACATTTGGGTAAAAACGAATCTGTTACGTTACTGAATTATTGATTGAAGCATGTATCGAGATTACTTTCCTTATGAATGTCTTCTCAGTGGAGAATGCTGACTTGAGGAGCCAGCTGGAGGAAGCAGAGGCCAGAAGCAGTCAACTAGCTCGCTCCAAGTCAGTGATGGTCAGTCAGCATGAGCAGCTGCGGAGGACTCTGGATGAAGAGCTTAAGGTGTGGACACTCAAAAAGTGTTATGTCAGATTTCATGAAAAGAGTATGGTCAAGTCATATGAAGTCATACAATATTTTAAAGTTGAACCAATCGGGACATTTTATTAAATGGTGTTCATTCTGTCAAACCAAGTACTAATAAATTGTGTGTTTCATTTACATGACTGGAATAAGGTTTTTAAATACCTCTACAGTTTCGGTCGCTGTTCTGTGACCTTCATCAGGAGTGGCTTCCAGTTGGGATGGTGAGGCTGCAGCTTTATCACTTCCTTGTGTGTGTGGTCTGACATCCCACAAGGTAGTGATAAAGCCAGGAGGTATTAAAAACCTTATTCCTGTCATGTAAATGAAACACGTAATTTATCAATCAGGACATTAGTTACAGTTTCACACACCAGTGGAGCAGTGGATTAGTTCAAGCAGGCAGAGATGAAGATCAAAGAAGACAAGGAAGGCTATACAAATGCTGGCAAGACAGTATTTACAAATGGACATAATCAGAGGCAGTGAACCATGATGGTATTTATCCAAGAAATTATGAATGACGGCAGGGAATTTTCTGGGAACAACCCATAGCTGGTTGTTGCAGATTACACAAGCTCAGCATTGTGATTGCTGTGTAAAAAAAAAGATTTCAATTTATATAGCCCTTTTCTACCACACAGTGGCACTCAAAGCGCTTTACACTTTACAGTGACTTCTCAATCCCACATTCACACGCCAATGGTGGCTGCTGCCATACAAGGCGCTCGCCTCAACCCGTTGGGAGCAATTTGGGGTTCAGTGACTTGACCAAGGACACTTTGGCATGGAGACTGTCGTAGACGGGATTCGAACCACCAACCTTTTGGTTTTCAACCCTCCAGTCATTGGAACGGCCGCTCTACCAACCAAGCTATTTCCACCCCAAGCAACTTGTGTGTGTGTGTGTGTGTGTGTTTGTGTCCCCAGTCTAAACAGTGCATGTCCAGCTCTCTGAGTTCAGCACTCCAGGAGTTGGAAGGTGTCAAGGAGCAGTTGGAGGAGGAGCAGGAGGCCAGGCAGGAGCTCCAGCGCCTGGTGTCCAAACTGAACACAGACAGCCATGCCTGGAGGAGCCGCCTGGAGGCCCAAAGCCTACAGCACACCGACGACCTGGAAGACACCAAGTAAGTGTTGCACTTGAACGCATTCCAATTTGATCTATATCATTAATTACATACAGATATCGAATAGATATCTCCCATATTCGGTGTGTTAATGCTCTAGGGAAGATTTTGGAGGCTGACACGTTCAAGATGACTGAATTATGATTGGCCGAATTTCTAATTTCCTTAATTAAAACGTTGTTGTTTTTTTTAAATATATATATATATTTAGCTTTGTTTTCGGGTTGCACCTTTAGCATAATAATATATTTACAATGTTATATAAGAGGACTGATTATTGATTTCAAACCACTTGCAGGAAGAGTAGGTATTTCTATGGTTGGTTGTTAGGAAGAAGCTGCTGTCTCGGGTCCAGGAGGCCGAGGAGGCTGCTGAAGTGACCCAGGCCAAGTGCTCCTCCCTGGAGAAGACCAAACAGAGGTTACAGGGAGAGGTGGATGAGCTCCTCATGAACCTGGAGAAGGTACGTTCTGTGGTTGCTAACGTCAGACAGAAACAGATAAACATAAAAACATGCTCATATACACATTGGATCATTTTCCAAACATTACAGGTCACCTTATTCGTGCTCCAATGAGCAGGCTAGGATGTATATTGGTGTTTATTCAAGGTTCTCAGGTCACCACAGCAATTGCCAGTTGGCAGTTCACACTCTGCATTAATGTTCTCTCCAAGCTTCCAGCTCTGACTAATTCTCTACATGAGTTGCCACTACCACTGAGGTCTTCAGGCCCAACTCTTTTGTTGTTAGCCAATCATATTACTGCCACGCCCGACTCATACTGGATGTAAACAATAGCACCCCAGGCAGCTGACATGGACTCACTAGCCTTGGCCGAGCAAGTGTTTACCAGACAGCGTTGACCTTCGGATTGCCATTTGCCCACATCAGTATGTTACCAGGAAGGGACTCCAGGACAGGTACTTTGGAAGTGGAGATGGAAAAATGCATTGACTGGGAGCAAAGCTGCAGGAAGCGTATCAACACGAATTGGATATTGGTCAGTGCATGCTAGTAACTCTTCTCAGTTTGGAAATCTGGTGCTCCCTACTACTTACTTACTTACTGCTTGGCATTGGATTAAAATGAAATATGCAATGGACAGGTATGATTGCTGTCTGAACGTAGTTTGTACACTTCCGTCCATCCTTGACCTCAGGAAATATTCACATGGAAAATCTGTTTTCTAGAAGACTTTCGACTCATCCCTATATGTTGATCCGATAACGAGAGTCTACATCACAGGCCAGCAGCTGGGGTCAGAGTCTGGACAAGAAGCAGCGCGTGCTGGAGAAGCAGCTGTCTGAGTGGCGTCAGAAGCGGGATGAATTGGCTGCTGAGGTGGAGAGCTGTCACAAGGAGAGCCGCCTGCACGCCGCTGAGATCTTCAAGCTGAAGACGGCCCATGAAGAGGCTCTGGAGCAGATCGAGGCTCTCAAGAGAGAGAACAAGGCCCAGCAGGGTAAGACCTCCGCATCAACCTCCCAAGAGACATGCCCTACTACGCTGTACGATTACAGGTGGATTACAGGTCAGACAGTACTTCCATCACACTTGTGTTCCGTGACAGTGCAGTTGTTCTGTCACAGTTGCCCCCCACATCAGCTGCGCATATGTGCACATGTGCGGGCGTGGATCCTCCCTCCCCAGTGTACCTGATGTCAGTGTGCGTGCAGTGGATAAATTGGATAAATATGTATTTATAATTAATTCACATTTTGAGCGATGCCGGGGCCGCTTCGACTTTCATTTAATCTGTTATTTCCTCTTCCAAGATACATTTTGAAGCTCTCTTCAACTCTCCATAATTAAATAGCACATTCTAATCCTTCAATGTTTCCTTGTGATGTATGGTGCATGATCATGGAAAAACCTGTGGAAAAACTTCTGTGAGTTGACACAGGTGAGAAGTGTGACGTTTTTGGCTAGCAGTGAGGGAACACTCAACTCAACAAATGAGTTAAATGGATAAGGATTCTTCGATACTTCGACACTTCCTTTTACAGTGATGCTAATTAACATGTCAATGCAGCAACTATATCATATTCCCACTTGGGAACATGACTCATAGCGGGAACACCCATTTCCATTACATGGTAACTATGACTTAATGGGGAAGTCCTTGGTAAGAACAGATCCAACACCACAAATCCAACATATTCTGCATTACGGTATTCAATTGACAATGCATATCATACATATTCATCATTGATTTTGCTTCATTTAGATTCATTATTTTGTCCATATTTGTGTGCTCTAAACCAATCGGAAAGAGATGTATGGAGCTTTAGAATGTTCAGTACTGATGACTGAAATAGTTGATGCTGTTTTCTCCAGACGAGATGAGTGATCTCATGGAGCAGCTGTGTGATGGAGGGAAGAATGTTCATGAACTGCAGAAGACCAAGAAGAAGATGGAAATGGAGAAGGATGAACTGCAGGCCTCGCTGGAGGAGGCGGAAGCTGCTTTGGAGGTACCACACCATCTCTGGGACAAGATTGGTGGATAGGTAGAAGGAGGGATGGATAGAGACCAGGTTGATAGATAGATTAATTGATAGAGACAGGCAAAGAGAGAGATGGATAGATGTACTTATATAGAGAAATGCTAAAACAAACTTGTGAACATAGCTAACGTCATTATGGTAATCCTACAAACTCCAGGCAGAGGAGACCAAGGTCCTTCGCCTGACACTGGAGCTCTCTCAATCCAAGAACGACATGGACCGCCGACTTGGAGAGAAGGAACAGGAAGCTGACAATGTCAAGTAATACTTTCTCATCAAGAATATATACAGTCAACATGTACATACCCCTTCATTAAATGAACACTTTCAATTAGTACTTACTTATTCGATCAGGACATGCCATTTGGTGAGGTTTAACCAATCTTTGCTTACCCTGCTTTTTTTATTATTAACTCTATGATGGTCATGGGCGGGTGAACTGATGTGTTCTAGGAAGGGCCATCAGCGGGCGCTGGAGGCCCTACAGACCAATCTGGATGTGGAGGTCAAAGGTCGTGCAGAGGCCCTAAAGCAGAAGAAAAAGCTTGATGCACGGCTTGCAGAGGCTGAGCTGCAGGTGGATAGTCTGAACCGAAGCAACACTGACCTCAGCAAGAACAACAAGAAAATCCAGCAACAGCTCAAGGTGACTGTGTGGGGAAATTCGGTGATGCGTGGACGATTTGTTGGGTCTGGCTTGCCAGGCTAACTTTCCCTCTTTCTGGTCCTGCCATGGAACAGGTCCTAGATACAGGCTGGAGGGGCACTGATAATTGTCTTTCCAGCTCTGACAATCCGCTGCCCTCTAACCCTAATCTGCGCGAGTTCCATAGCAGACCCAAACCAGATGATGATGGATGAGGAGAGAACAGACTGGGTAATCCCCGTATAGAAGGTTATCTGGAGCCCTTGCGACATGCCAGATTTCTTCGTCAGTCTCTATGCCAAAACATCCTTTAGAAGTCAGAGTATTGCAGGGGAGAGGGAAGAAATATCCACGGTGGGGTAGATTAAAAAGACTTGCGGGCCGTATATATAGGGCCTGCCGTAATTTGTCCATGTCCATAGCTTGAAGTATGTTTGCCCATCATGAGCCACCCAATGTCAGCTTTCAGGGATGATTCGTTTTCAAATGTGTTAACAAACTCGGCCCTTCATTGTTAACTGACCGGCTTCTACCATATCAGCCGTCGCGGACCCTGAGGTCCTCCGGCACTGGTCTCTTAATTGTACCGCAAGTTAATTCCAGATTTCATGATTTTTAAAAAGAAGCTCAAGACACATTTCCTTGACCTGGGTTTTAACGAGGATGTTACTGTCATCTGCCTACTGTGTGTGTGTGTCTGTGGACAAATATGTGCCTTGTTTGCTTATATTGAGAGACTGTGGGTCATTTTGTAATGTTCTTTGTTTTGTCCTTGTAAAGCATTTTGTGTTGCTCTTTATGAGGTGCCATAAGAAATTAAAATTTGAGTTTGAGCTTAGTGTCTTTACGCTGCAGGAGCTCCAGGCTCAGCTGGAGGAAGCTGTCCGTGGTGCAGAGGAGCACAGCGAGGAGCTGGCAGCATTGGAGCGGCGCTACCAGCTAGCTGTTAACCAGCATCAGGAGGCGCAGGCTGCGCTGGAGGTCACGGAGCGGGGGCGTAAGACAATGGAAGACGAACTGAGAGAGGCCATGGACAAATACTCTGCCCTCACCGGCCAGGTGAGGATGCTTTCCAATTATGTTTATTTTTGTCAATTCTAGGTGAGTTTATGGGCCCAAAAAAGGAGGCTGATATGTTGTCCCGCACTTCCAATGTCTGTATAGCTTCCTGTACAAGTCATCGTAGTGG
The DNA here is from genome assembly GCA_900302395.1 of Bregmaceros cantori. Classification (NCBI taxonomy): domain Eukaryota; kingdom Metazoa; phylum Chordata; class Actinopteri; order Gadiformes; family Bregmacerotidae; genus Bregmaceros; species Bregmaceros cantori. The sequence goes on along the minus strand of OMKY01052915.1, from coordinate 2,359 downwards.
ACCGAGGTGGCTGAATTTGTCACACAAAACGCACACCGGTTTATCCATAAATGTTGATGAAATACAGTCACTGATGTGGTCACATGTTTGTCTGGACCAATGGGGTGGCTGCTTCCACTAGTAATCCTGACAAAAATGAGTAAATGGAACGGGCAGCCCAGATCATTGAATCATGCGTTTGTTAGGCACAGATCCGAACTAGAACATTTGGGTGTGGAGTAGCACAGCGTAAGTTACCACCATCTTTTTTTAAATAATGCGGTAGGTGTGTGCTCCCAGTGAATAGACATGTTTAAAAATAGTCAAAGACACGGCAAAATAAATGGCACCGGAAGTCATGTTCAGCTTAGATATTTAACTGGAACTACCCGCCAAACTTGTCTATTTGCAAAAACAGTGGCATCGATTTGACATATATAAAATAGGGCTGTCAAGTGTATTCGTGATTAATTGCGTTAATTACGTTAATTGTGATTCATTATTCAAATTGTAACTGTATATGCTGGCTCTGTGGCACAGTCGGTAAGACACCTGCATCCAGCACACATATAGTGCCTGTGTTGCTTAGTTTAAAGGTTCAGGCAGTGTCACGAGTTCTCCTTCCCTCACTGACATTTCTGCAAGGTATTCCTCTGGTCTCTATCATCCCATTTTCTACAAACTAACACTCTCAATAACAATTACGCCTCAAAAAAATACCTTCAAAAAAGTAACTGTAGCCCGTACTAAGTTACAACTAGTTACTACATTTTAAAACTATTTTTTTTTTCATTTATTTGCAAGGGGCTTTGTTTGCTATTTTCTATAGCATGATTACTGTAATGACTCCAGGTAATCTGTTACTACCCAACCCCGTGTTCCATACTGGCTCCTTCTTCAACAGTTTATACATGTTACTTCCTCACCACATTTTGCTCAGCATTCAAAGATAATGACAAGAGAGAATGCTGGAATAAAGCAAAAGATCAACCTGTATTCTGAGCAGATAGAATCTTCTGGAACGGTGCGGCGGAGGGTGGAGGCTGAGCTGGCATCTCTGCAGCTGGAACATCAGGAAATGGCCACACAGCTCCGGGACACGGAGGATAGAGCCAAGAAGGCAGGAGCCGAGGTGAGCACAGTCGTGATGGATTGTAAGTCCATCTTTCTACGGAGATAACGCTAACAGGGCTAAGACGGCAATAATGAAGGAGATCAGCTCTTATAGGAATTGTAGAGCGATGACCTTGAACGTGTAATGTGGATTGTATGTGTATCGCTATGGCCGTCATGAAAACACCTTTGACACTCAGATTATCAGTGGCACCTCAGGGTACCGTCACCAGCCGGACCATATGGTCGCAGTAGAATCAGAACCAGAGTTGTGACCCAGACAGAAGCAGTGGACCCCAGCAGCGATTGCATCAGACCCAGATTTAACCTCTCAGAGCCTGTCTACACGATGCCGGTTTGGAGGAGGGGGGGGGGAGCTTGCATCCGCACTGTGGGGGGTCTAAAATTCTCGGGCGTCTACATTACGCCGGCAGAGGCTCCCTGAACAATACACATGCCTCACCAGTAGGTGCACTGTGTGCTGTAGAACATTCTCACCGGAACTGTAGAAAAAGAAGCCATGCCATCTCTCAGGGGCCGATTCTCAATCCATAGTCTGAGCAGCGGGCTCGTGCCTCGCGGTCTCATGTGACGTCAACTCAGCGCCAAGTTCGTTCTCAATCTAAAGCTGGCATCGTGGCCTCGCCGAGTCCTCGAGCTGGCACGCCCCCTTCAGCGAGATCACGACGATGCAGTCCTGCGTCGGGGACTAGCTGAAATTTACCTACAATCCTTAGCGCGGACGTGCTCTGGGTTCGACTGGGCAGTCATACGTGCATTCAATCGGATCAATCGGTTGTGCTGTGTTCTATTGATGCTGTCTTTTCATAATATTAAACCTTGCATACGTGGCTTGGAAACGTTTGCAAAAGTTGTGCAATTTGGACATTTTGTTGTTGCTTTTTGAGCACTATTAATTTTGCTAGTATTTCAGTAATTATAGACTTTTAGGTAAAGTGGCACTGATGGTTAGTGAAAAAGAAAATAAACAGCCATTAGTTTAAACAATATTCATCTAATGTTTTTTTTTTCATATAATACTTTCTATTTTATTTTGTTCTGCATTTATGCTCTTTTGGTCAACAATAAATGCCATTTAATACCAAGGTTAGTGGTTGATATAGTTTTTTTAATTAAACGTGGAAAATAATCTATGGGTAGCCTGCCATCTTCTGACAATAAATAGTACTACTACTTGCTAATATATAATATGTAATTTGAATGCAAGCGCAACAGCATTGCAGCGGTACGATGAGGCAATGTGATT
>OMKY01052914.1:0-10624 GCA_900302395.1 Bregmaceros cantori | reverse complement strand
TCTCTCTTTGCTTTGCTCTGATTTCTCTCTACTGTAATCTCTCTCTCTCTCTCTCTCTCTCTCTCTCTCTCTCGCTCTCTCTCGCTCTCTGTGTCCTTCTCTTGTATCTCTCTCTCTCTCTCCTTCTCTCACTTCTTTTGTCTCTTCTTCTCTTTCTCTTTCTGTCTCTTTCGTCCTGCCTCCTTCTGAGTCTGACTGTTGTTCTCTCTCTGTCCCTCTACTTTCCGTTTCTGCGCCTACTGTTGCATTCTCTGTCACATTTCATTCACACACACTCTGACACATACACACACACACACACCTATTATCACACACAGGCTCTCATCCGTTTGCTCCTGCATTTATTCTCCCTCTCTCTCTTTCTTACTCCCCCCCCCCCCTCTCTCTCTCTCTCTGTCACCATTCCAAGTGGATATCCATCACCCTCGTTCCACCCCCACATCCGATATGCAGTAATGCCCCGGTGGCCCCTACACGCCTCAACACTCTCCATGTTTCTGTGCAGCGCTCAGGTATAGCTCTAGATGTCGTTTTATGTTCTCATTGGGCGGAGAGATCTATGCCACTTCCACACAAAAGCTCAGCGACAAACCGATATCTGTCTCTAAACCTGTTTTCATTGGATTAAAAGTGTGAAAGTGTCACCAGTAAAGGAGTAGTAAATGTGCAATCCTTATTGGATAGGTAACAATCACTTTCATCCTGTTAATCAACTGATTTTAGCATTCAGTAAATTGACTGAAATCACATTATGGAAATAACATCAATATTTTGCCTACAATGGTGTCCTTTTGGCTAGCTGCAAACATTCATTCAGCACTTCATTTTACAATCAACATGTTTTTTTTTTCAATTGTATGCGTTGATGAGATGTATACTTGCAATATGCACTTTGAATGTTGTGGTTGTGTTTTTTAAATTTGTTTCTTTTTTTTTTTTAAATTTGTTTCTTTTTTTTCATTTAATTGTAATTTTAATATTTGGAGTTGTTTCCTTATCAAATGTTTTGATCTCTCCATCTCTCCCTTCCAAAATATAATAAATCATATTCTCAGACTTGGTCCAAATACTAGTGCTATGTCGTCATTTCTTGCATAATTGAGAGCCTCATTTTAATGTTGAAGACATGTGTGGGGACAGTGAAAAGCAGCAGAGATGCACACTCTTGTGCAGTCAATTTGTAGTGATTTTAATCACTAAATCGCCTGGAAATGGTGTTTGGAAATATCTTTTGAATGTGTGATAGATTGGAAATGATTGATCAATGGCACGCATGAAAAAATAACCTGCACTTCAACGAGTCAATCACTGATCGATCAACACATCAATGATGTTGAGGAAGGTAGCAAATGCACACTGTGTTTACTCCTGAGTAAAGCTTGAAAGACAGTTTGCAGTGATGGCATTTGCCATTGTATAAACACACCTTCACATTTTGTTTCTAATCTACTATTGTTTATTCTGAGTTGCTAGTTATCTGGATGTGTTGGTATGTTTGAACAAAAGTACTAGTAATAACTAAGCAAACTCTTTACATTAAATTAGAACAATTCAAACTGAGATGCTTTGTTTGAACATCCACTCAAAATCTAATCAATTCAAATGTTTTCAATGTCCCTGAAGGACAAAAGTTCATAAAATAGATGCTAAAATACATAAAACCAAAACATACAACAACATGCACAGTGGAAATACTGTAACATGCTTATCATCAAGATCAATGTCAAGTTCAAGTTCAAATTAAAACGAATACCAGATATTTATCATGAGGGCTGCAGCGATTAGTCGACTAATCATTGGCTAATCGATTATGAAATGAATCGGCAACTAATGAAACTAGAAGCACAGACATTGCAAACCTGCGCCTAACCCCTAAACCTAACCCCTAAACCTAACCCCTAAGGCTAACCCCTAAACCCAACCCCTAAACCTAACCCCTAAACCTAACCCCTAAACCTAGCCTAATCTAAAAATTAAAATTTAAAAAAAGTGCAATTTGCAGGTTGAAAACAAGATGCAAAGAAGTGCTCACGACATGATGAGAACTTGGCGTAAAAGTCGAGTATGCTACTGCTGCGCTATACATGATGATGTGAAAATTGGGAGCAGACAACCTTTACTTGCCGTCGGCGGTGCATCCGCCATGTTTTAAATCCGAAACATCCCGAACGCAATCGGAAACGTTCGGAAATAGCATCGCCCTGTCAAAAATGGCATCGGCCGTTTGGGAGAATAAATGCGCCTCGGGCGCAGCTGCGGGAGACACAGCCACGCGTGACGTCACTACGGAGGACGGGGATCGCTCACCCGTTAAGAATAATGAACTATGACTATTATGTTACTTATAGGCTACAGAGATGCAATTCATCCAGATCCGTACTCAACTTTTTCAGTAATCCAGGGGACAAACCAACACGACCAAAAACATAACCTGCTCCACGGCTCCACAGGTAATAATCGATAATCGACAGGCTAAGAAGAACCTTGACATGATTATTTAGTGGATAAAAAAAAAACAACCGATTTAATTGACTAATCGTTTCAATAATCAGCAACTAATCAACTATTGAAATAATCACTAGTCTCATCAAACCTCCCATCTCAGAATTCAGTAGAGTGATGGAGGTAGGTTCAAAGGAGTGCTTAAAGCGATTCCTCAAAGTGAGCACCGCTTGCAGACGATGCCCAGATGGCAGCACTATGGATGCTCCATTTAGAGGGAGCGTTCCATCTGCTCGGCCTTATCTTTACTTAGCTCCTGTCTGTTATAAAAGAGTTGGAGACTGTTCATTGGGGTGGCAATAACTTTAGAGGCAAGTTTGATCACTTTCCTCGGGGAGTTCTTATTCCTTGGTGCTGACATTATTAAGCCAGCAGATGATCTAGTGGCTAAAAGGTTACTACTTACTTTTAGTTGTTTTTCCTCTTTATTCCAGCAGCTGCCGAGAACCAGGTTTGCCAATACACCTTAAAACAGACATCAATTACACATTATTGGAAGTGGATTTTAAACTTCACATAAATAATAAATAACAATTTCAATTACATCTTTAAAAGTGATCAATTGTTGTCATTTTTTAAAATTCTTGAACATTAAAAAGGGTAAATAAGGAGGATTATGGAACACTAAAGTAACTAAATAGTATGTTTTTTTGGGTAAGTAACTTTAATCTGATTATTACTTTTGAAAAAAAAAACAATGCATTAAATTACTAAATTACTGATAGTAAAATGTGGGATGTAGTGGGAGTCGGGTGGGGGTCCTGAATGTCTGGAATTCAGACAAATCGGCCCCCTTTTTTTTTCAAAAATTAAACAAGGCATGCAAGAATGCAAGCGCGTGTTACTGCGCAACCTCATGTCCCTATGAATTCCCCAAGGCCATGTGCAGGCTCACGTCTCAATGCAATTACATGTGCGCCCGTGTGTACCTGGTGTACTTGAATGTTAATGGACATGTCGCGATGGCATACGCACCCACCTGAAGAGAATTGAGGTCGCTCTCTCATTCTTTCTATGCCTCCCGCTATCTCTCTCCCACGCCACACGCTTTTCTCTCTCTCTTTCCCTTGTGTGCGCATTCTTCCCTTGCGTGCACTCTCCCTCTCTCACGCGTGCTCGCTTTCTCTCTAGTGATTAATGAACAAATGCTTATGTAAATAAGGCAGAGGAAATAGACCCTGCAAGGGCACAAACATAAATAGTGCATGCGTCCAAATTGATTTGTGCTCGGCTGAACTCTAAGTCATTTCCACAACCCACTGGGAGCGCCTCACGAAGCCTTCGGAGAACCACGGAGGCGTGTGCGATGGAATTTGCGAGCGCATCCTACGGGGCAGAGAGACGGGGGGGCATTCATTGTGGATGTGTGTTGTGTGTGTCCAAATGCTTGAAGCACTGAGTGGGTGTGTGGGTTACTTTATCTATCAATCCTACTACTAGTCTTAGAGATGCTGGGCCCCACAGCTCTGATGCGATTTAGTCGTAATTCATTTCATGCATCCTTTTTAGGATTTCTTTACTAATTCATCATTACTGCTTCTGTTTTTCTTTTCAGATGGGGCAAGTGCATATAAAATATGATCCGATCAAAGCAGTAGATTCTTAATTCTGTGCGCAGTGTATCCCCTCCCGGGATACATTGCACCAGGTGGTGCGTTGCACAATTGACAACAGGCCCACAGGTCGGTCCACAAACTCGATCTAGTTGGCACCATTGGCCTCAGGGGCACCGTTTATGGTCTTGTAAAGCTTTGGCTAAGAGTGCAGTCCGCGCCTGACTCCAGCAGCGGCACATCCACCGCAACACCACACCGAGGCGACTTTTGAGTGAGTTTGGTCGGAATGTTCATCACCTCCGTCCAGTGTTGTGCCACTATTAATGGCGACTTTTCTTCTCTTTTACCTATGCATGTAGTGGGCGAAAATGTTTATCTTTGTGCATGCGCAAAGAAGCAGTTTCATCACGTCTAAAATACTTTTGACTATGTACACACCGAGTTAATATGGATTCAATTACCGTATTTTCCGGACCATTGAGCACACCGCTCTAAAAGCCGCACCACCATCATTTTTAAGAAAACATAGAAAAATAGTTATATAAGCCGCACCGGCCTAAAAGCCGCAGGCATTTACTGAAATTAATATTTTGTTTAAATGAACCGAACAGAACTGATCAGTCTCAGAACGGAGCCCGAAAACAACATCGCTTGTCATAACAACGGCAAAACAACACAGAACTGTTATTGATTGCTTTACTCCTTGTCATTGAAACGATAGATAGATTGATAGATAGATCGATGGGTATATTTATTATATCAAATATGTATTGTCATTGTCACAGTCATACAACCACTTAACAACGAATGTGACACCCAATCCCCTCATGAAGCCAACAAAGGCAAACAGCGGAGCACTAACACAATCATAGAAACAATAAAATATGCTCTATAAAAACATACCAGTTATGTGGCGAGTTCAGTGTTGTTCTCTGTTGCGCTAATGTTCACCCCGGCTTTCTGCGCACCTAATGTTCACCCCGGGTGACAATGATGTCCATGCTACGTGAAGCGGCTCCATTCCTTCTTCGCTTTTCACTGCCACATCGTCAACTTCAACTTAAATGTGGCGTCATGAAATCCATGTTTGTTTTCCATGATGATCCATGAGGGATTTTTAAAAAATAAATAACTCTCCGTGCCATAGTCTATGCTCTATGCCGTTCCGCTTCCGGTGCAAAGTTTCCCAGGACACGCCTACCACGTAGCTCTGACCTGGAGGCGGGCACATGTCCATTCGCTGCCATCTTGGATAAGATCGGTCAGCTTTCAAATGTGACTTCATGCGGCGTTTTTTTTTTTTTCTTATACTAACGCGGCAGTGAAAAAAACCCAGAATAGCCGCACCGCCCCATAAGCCGGATAGTTCAAAGTGAGGGAAAAAAGTTGTGGCTTATAGCCCTGAAAAATACGGTAGTTAGCATCCATGTATACAGATGAAGCAGATGATCAGACTAAATGAAAATAAAACTCCATGTAATCCAGGCTTTTATTACCATTGTGGTAAAGATGTCTCGTTGATCTTAACTGACGCCGGCTTCCGCGTTGCCTGTGTAATATATGTGCGGGACCTTGGCTGCCTCAAAGAACCAGGGCTCTGTGGGGTTTTCATACGTGGACCTTGGAGCAGGCTGATTATCCTAATTACTGTGCAAGGCTCCACTTGATGTTTTGAAGTATGTTGCTTCATATACATATTACTAATTGTGTCTGTGGAGGGGTGGATAATTGTTTTAAACTTTTCCGTTTTCATGCTATTAAGCTTCATGAATATCTATGTTGATATAACATCTGTGATTGACAATGGAATGGGCAAGACTGTGCTGCTTTAAATATGCTGATCGCCCTAATTATGAAATCAACAAAAAATGTGACAAGAAGGCGAAGCCCATTTTTAGATACAAACAATACAGTTTCAAAAACATTCCAGTGTGATGACAGTGTGGTGAAGTGAATATTTATTTTGAGTATCAAAAGTTTCCTCTTGCTTCGGGCGGTTGTGCAGGGGAAAAAAAACTCCCGATTTTTATCAATGAATCCTCTATTTCAGATGTTTGAAGAAAAACTTGTTACAGCCGAATCAGATTTAATGATTTACATATAATACAAATTATATAATAAAATAAGACTGGATCGAGTCAGAAACGAAGAAATAAGAACAAAACACAAGGTGACACCAATACAAGAAAAGTTACAGGATGATGGTACGGACACATACAAAGAAGAGGGAAAGACCACATATGCAAACGAGTGCAATACAAATAAAGAAAAGAGGACCAAGGGGAAGACCACCAAAGACCTGGGAAGAATACATAAAGGCAGACATGACACAAAAGGGAGTGGAACCAGCGGATGCCTTGGATAGAGGGAAGTGGAAGAGACTGACTCATGCTGCTGACCCCAAGTGACTGGGACAAAGCAGGATAATGGAGAAGAAGAGGATACAATAAAATAATCAGATTCTCATTTTGAATAGATTTTTGGCACTCTGGCTAGATAATGTTGGTATTATCAATTTTGCACTATTCGAACTACGTATTGGGTACCGTCCAATTATTGAAATAAAAGCAAAAAAAGAAAAAGATGATCTGGACGTCTCTTCTAGAGATGAATCTGCACCTAACAAACATAGTATAAAGCTGGCCGAAGGCCATCTCATGTCTTGGAGATCCTGGCTCTGCTCCTCTTGCTGCAATGTGTGTGTGCTTGGCTGGATGCGGCGCCTGTGCTGCTCATTAGGGCCTGCCGTGGTGCATTGCAGGCGGCACAGTCTCTCCGCCGACGCTGCAGTTATATCTGCCCAAGTTCAACACCAGTCAAGTCTCACAAGTTGAGCGCACGGATCTTCTTCCCCCCCAACGCCTTGTTGCCATGATGCAATATAGTGTCTGCATGTCTGTGTTTTTTCGCTCTGTGTCTCTATTGCTCTCTCTCCCTCTCTCTCTTTCTCTCTATCTTTCTCTCCTATTCTCTCTCTATCGTTCACTGCTGTTGCTTCTCTAATTATCCCTTTCCCTAAAAATGCTCTTCTACAAGTTTGCACATTTAGTGTGCAAACTGCACATGCCCTCCTACTGTGTTTCCATGCTAGGATCAGGATTGCATGCGTACGCACATACAGTGCGAATGTAGACGGAATGAAGTTTAATGTTGCTGATCGTTATTGGCAAATGAACAATTTGAATAGTTTGGTCAATTTGCACTTGTGTGCGTGTTGCGTAGATATAAAAGTGTTTTCTGTCTGTTTATAAGATGCCATGGTAAAACACGGTCTTTCTCAACATAAATCATGGGATTTACACAAACTAAAGCAATGTATTTTTTAAGGCTTCAACTAACGATTATTTTGATAATCAATTAATCTGCCATTTCTTCAGAAAGTTAATTTCCTTTTTAAATTGATATTAGCCTGAAATATTAATATTGCAACTTGCAACATTTTGGCTGGTTGCATGCTATTTCATGCTGTTTATTAGCATGAAAGAGCCTACCCTTCTGTGCTATCTTATAGCATATTGGGTTTTCACTGGCCCAAGGCCAAGCTTACTTTTTATCATTATTGTATTGTTTCTGTTGCTATGAGACTTAACAGTGTCCAGTATCCAAGTGAATTGGTGGGACCATGATGCTCAGAATAATGATTTGAATTGAGATCAACACATATTTGCGGGGCTTGAAAACAAAATTATTTTTAAAATGTTCCGTTCCAAATGGTTCAGGCAGGCCTATGTTTAACCGTTCTGCCACCAAAATATCGGTCCTGAACCAGTCTGGAGCGCAAAAATTTTGTTCGTTCTTAAAGTTCCTTATTTTGTGCAATGTTACATTGGTGGACTTTCAAACTTCAGTGCAACTGTATTAACGTGAAAAACATGTTTAAAACGCCATTACATTCACTTCCTCGTCTGTCTACAAGATGGAGCCCCAGTTTCCGGGGGCTTGATGACTGACAGTGAAAGTGGAAGGAAATAGTCTCTCAGACATAGTATATGTTAAAATATAAAGAGAACGAAAAAAAAAAAGTCATCCACGTTTTGTGGATTTTTTAATGTTCTGTTTTTGTTCCGGAACAGTTGAAGCAATCTTTTTTTGTTTCTGTTTCCGCTCCTCATAAAATTCCGTTCGTTTTTGGTTCTGCATATTTGACATGGTTGAGTGCAGGACAGATCAAACAATGAAACTAAACTAATTATGAAATTAATTGGCATCTAATACATGATCTGGCCATGCCACGCATGTGTGTTAGCACCATGCTGTGCCGACCCTCCATGTCTGCACACCTCCGGCCTCTTCATCTCTCAGATCAGACACGGACGCTCAATCAATCTATATGCAATCGTTGCTTTGATCTGACAGACCCTATGTCTTTGACCAGGAAAGGGTGTGTGTGTGTGTATGTATGTGTGTGTTTGTATGTGTGTAGTGCATATTCATTGATGCGTGTGTACATGCGTGTGTGTTACTGTGTGTTTGTTGTTTCCTCATTGACATGCATATTCTTATGTGTGTACATACACTCACAGTGCACACACACTGCCCCTGTGCATAGATCTACTGTATGACTGCCCTTTATCATTTAGCCATATTGCACTAAGACTATTAGTCAGCTATTGTTTTTCTTTGTTTTTGCATGGGTCTTATGTTCTGTATTCCCTTGCACCAGAATCAAGAAAAATCTAGTCGATTAAACTTTATTTCTATAGCACATTCATATCAAAGTGCTGCACTTGGTGTGTGATGTTAAACATTGATGTTAAAAGGCATAGACCAATGAGTTAAGAACATAAAACAGAAGAAAAAAAATGTGACAATAAAATAGTGACTAAAACTTAATGTAAGGAACGAAGTCATAAAATGCATACATAGAAACATTGCATGACACATGTCATTTATATAATTTGTGTGTTTGTATTCGTGAGTTTGTGTTCCTGTTTCTGGTGCTGATTTTCATGCGCCAGGGAATGAGAGGGAGAGATGGAGAGAACGAGGGACAGAGTGAAAGAGATTATATGATGCATCATAAAGCCCTGATGTTTTGCTTGGAGAGCTGGATTAAATGTAATTACAACCTTCAATTGTGTGTCTTTCTCTTCGCCTGCGCTGTCTCAACCTCTCCCCTCCCCCCTCGCCGCGCAAAGCTAGCGCGAATATTGATATTCCCTCATATTATCTCCTGTACCTCTATATCCTTCCTTCCTCCTCTCTCAGCTCTCTCTGTCAATCTCTCTCTCTCTCTCTCTTGCTCCCTCTCTTCTGTTCTCTTTCATTGACTCACTCCACCTAAAACAGGGAAAAACAAAAAAGTAATGATTCCTGGCGACACGGCACAATACACCGCACAACCCTTGCACGTCCACTACATTTGAATTACCTGACCCGGCATCTTCACACACAACTTGCAAAAGTTTTTCTTCCATACTTTCTCGCTCCGTCCCGCTACCTGAGTGGTTAAATATTTGTCAGCGAGCAACTGTAGCAGGCACATGGATTTGTGTACAATGTGTCTCGGTTGTTTAAAAAGGACGTCTGAACAAATCAATAAACAAACGATATCCGGGGAACCAACTCGCAATGCAACCCATGAAGTCAAATGGTGATTTGAATACGGCTTGAGTTAAATCTCTGACTTCCTCAGCAGTGTCAAACTACCTTAAAAAAGACAACTAGTGCTGCCCACTAGCTGAGTCGGTTAGGCAGTACACTGGAAAGCACGCATATGCCTTAATGGCGCGGTGAGTCGGTGGTTCGAACCGACGTATTTCCCGCATGTCTACCCCCCATCTTCACCTGTTTCCACTAACCCTAATAAATAAAGCTTGGAAAAAACAGCCTGAATGGGCTGGAAAAAAACATTAAAAAAGACAACTATTTTTGCCAATTCTCACTTTATTGGAAGTAGGTTTTAAAATGTATACAATCTTTTGATTGATTTATTGTTTTATTTTTAAACTTAAGGCAAATTAGAAGTAGAACTGAAACATTAAAGTAACCACTAGTAGTAAGTAACTACTGATTTGGAAAAAGTAATGTTAGATTGCTAGTTACTGAAAAAAGTGAAAATAACGAAAGTAAATGAAAATAACGAAAGTAACTCAAAACTACAGTTGCTGTAACTTAGTTACTGACATCACTGGCCACTGGCCACACCATGGTAAACTCCATAGTTGAAGAGTGTAGCGCAGGTGGTCTGCATGTCTCTCTCTCTCTCTCTCTCTCTCTCTCTCTCTCTCTCTCTCTCTCTCTCTCTCTCTCTCTCTCTCTCTCTCTCTCTCTCCACCTCTCTTTCTCTCTCTTCTGTATCCTCCCTTTGCTTTTGTTATTTCCCTTCTTTCTCTGAAGCGGGTTGCAGCTTCTCTGTCATGGCACTTGACTCCTCCACACTTTCCTCCCCTCTGTCACTTTCAGTCACGCTCTTCGTCACTCTGCGCTTCCCTTGTCTTACTCAGTTGTATCAAGTTCTACTCTCTCTCTCCCTGCCTCTCTCCTTCTTCTTTCTTTCTCTCTTTCTCTCTGTCTCTCCCTCTCTCTCTCTATTCTTTCATTCATTCATTCTTCTCTCTCTCTCT
>OMKY01052913.1:0-10892 GCA_900302395.1 Bregmaceros cantori | reverse complement strand
CTGTCCCACTGTACATAGACCCTAGTTCCCTTGTTACAAGCCATTGCTACATGTTTGTTGCACTGCATCCTCATCTAGCATCCATACCAAGATCCTAGACCTTAACTCTGATTCTAATAGAAGTATTTTTAAATCAACCCTGAAACAGAAGGGGGGGGGCGTGCTGCGATTCTTAACATTGGGTTGATTGTGTTCCCAGTTCCTTGTCAGCACATGAGCAGCTGAGTTTTGTGAGAGTTGTATTTTCTGTACTCGTAGTTCTTGCTCACATGCTCCACCTGTTGTGTTTCAGGTGAAAGCAGCCATCATTGAGTCATCAATGAGTCATTGTCTTATTGTTGGCAATCGTTTAAAAGTCTCTCGCTCGATAGGACATGGAGTGCAGTGTTGCTGTGTAAACAGACATTAGCCCTGTGCACCTCATATAAATAAATTGAATACATTTTTATAAGAAGAAGGAACCAGCTTGCAAGGTGCATTGTCAATGAATGGTATATTTCAAAATTTAGAAAATAGAAGACATCGATCGAACAGTGAGGCCAGTGTTGGGCAAGCTCACTTTCAACATGAACTTGTTCAAATTCCAGTTCAGTCCTTGTAAAATTAATTTGTTCATTCATCGTTAATAGCTTCATCTTTTTGAACAATGAACCGGTGGTTCCCCAAATTAAGTAGTACGGATAAGAAATCAGTGTGTGAGGACCTCGGGGTCCGCGCCGACTGATATGGTAGTAGAAGCAGTTAAACATGAAGGGCCGAGTTTGGGCATCAGGTAGCTCCGGAGGAGTCAAGCTGCATAAGCCACTTTCTGACCCCAGCACTCAGTACTGTACTCGCCACTTGGCAAAACCACAAACGTTCTGCAGATGTGACTTGTATATGGACTGTCCCCCTGTACATAGACGCTAATTCCCTTGTTACAATGTGCCTTGTTTGTAGACTGCCCCCGTGTAGAGAGACTAGTTCTCTTGTTACAATGTGCTTTATATATACAGTATATTGTCCCCCTGTACATAGACCCTAGTTACATTGTTATAATGTGCCTTGTATATAGACTGTCTCCATGTACATAGATCCTAGTTCCCTTGTTAGAACTTTGTAGTTCTTTGTTAGTTCTTTTTTTTTTTTTACGTTGATGTCAGCTATCATTTGTGTTAGATTAGGGGCTGGGTTATATTTCCAGTTTGCAATGTGTTTTTGCTTAATTGCTGAGTTTTCGCTCGCTTTGAAATCGGACATGAACAAATTCTCAATGAAAATACAGCTCTGTTCAAACAGTCTATGGTTCATACGTCATCTATGTTCATCAAGCATAATTGAACACCTTGTTCACTTTTGCCTAAAATACAAAGGAGTTAATGAACTTCTTTGAACACGTTTGGGCACAACACTGTTTGAGGCACACTAAGAAAGTTAAATAATTTTCCTTTGGAATCAATAAAGTATTCTGATTCTGAGAAAAAGTGCAGAGAGATTTCTCAAAAATGTAATTCTTCAAATGACATGACACCAAAATGACGTTAATATGGGTCTGTTCCCGTGGTGCAGCAGGTTAAGACAGCTGCTCCAAGCAAGCCCCATACATGGGCCTGTTGCTGTGGCTTAGATCACAGCACACGCAGCGAGGTGACATCTCCTCCCTTCACGGTCATTTACTATAACATTACTTGTATTCATCCCAACCCCAAGGTTAAATCCTCTGTACCCGAATCCAAAAAAATTATATATTTCTAAAGTTATAATTTGAAAATGAATCTACACATTTATTTGGAGTGATGGAAGTTGTGGGCTCCTTATTTGGAAAATGAATGAATGGAAAATGTCTGTGTAAAATAAATTATACAAATTGACTGTACAAGTGCCAAATGGTACTGTCTACAGCCGTATAGGTAGAAGTCTATCAGAACTCACCGAATCAGGCCAGGAACATCAGAACCGTGAGGAACCGGGCCTGAGCAGTGTATGACGAAGCGACCGTTTGGGTTCTGTGTTTTGTTCTGCAGAAACAAAGCAACCTGAACACACAGAGAGAGAGAGAGAGAGATATTCAAGATTCAAGGAGAGGGGGAGACTTCATAACATAAATCCTGGGAGCTTACCTTGCCAGCACCACCCATTGACTAAGGGGTGCATTTCAATTGCACTATGTTACTGTATCGTGTTAAAACTGTCAGGGCCATTGCTAGGTGTTCCAAATTAGCCAATTTAATTTTAACGAAACAGCTTTTTAGCCAACTTGAAAGATTAGAAAATGCTTCTTTGTGCAACTTTAGCAACTCGTGGAGTTTCATCCTGTGTGTTTTTAACCTATTTTAGGTCTCTGTATGGTAGGTCCTTTTAACTTATGGATTTTATTTTATTGTTGTTAACAATATTTTTTGTTATTGTCCTTTTGTATTGTAGTTCATGCAGCGACCACATGAATTTCCCCTGGCAGGACATTAAAGTGTGACTTGACTTTAGGTTGCACCTATGGTAAGGAGAGTTATCCAAATGTCTCGAGTGTGAAGTTGTGTCTCTCGGGAGATCAAAGAGCTGATCACTGTGATGACAGTCAGACTTCGCTTCCTGGTCTACTCAATTGTCATGTCTACTGCGCTGGGACTGGATAACTTGATTTGACATTTTTTGACCATGCTTGGACCAGACCCAATTATCGTTCTAATCTCATGTGAAGCGTGGGCAATTTGTTGGTTGTGAATCGCCAGGCTAGTGTGATGGCAGGCTCACCCGGATACACATGTCCTGCAAAGAGCTGAGGAGAGTCTGACGCACCAGCTGAAGTTCACCCTCTGACAGAGACATGTAGACCTACATGGGGTGAACAGAGAGAAGAAAAAAAATCACCAGGCTGGAGTTTTTTTACTTGTGCGAGGGGAGTGAGAGATTGGAGGTGTGGCGATGGGTGAGTAGGGTCTGATGATTTTTGTTGTCATATTTGTGAAGGGTGGTGGTTGGCGTATGTAGGTCTCACACATGCATGTATTAGATCACTGCAGAATTCCGAAGAACACTTAGAAATTGCATGTCAGGTCTCTTTTTATCTAACATAGTAAGAACCATTTGGACTAATTGGAAGGAAGTGATTGCACCAGGAGGACTGATCACCTGGGGCCTAAGAGACCGGCAGAGTGCATGTGGTTTTCTGGTCGAAACGTCCATAGATGCCGTTCTGAAACCAATGATGATGCAATCACATCGATTTTAGGCGCCGGTTTCTAAATTTCATGCACAAAAACTGACATAGGAGATAGTCTGACAGTCTTCGAACAAGACGTTGTTGGGTAAGTTTGTTCTACTTGTGGTATTGGTGATGGTCATTGGTGGTAGTTTGTGTGGTGTCATGGTTGTGGATAGGATGGATGGATGGACTTCAGTGCAACTGTATTAACGTGAAAACCGTGTTTAAAACGGCATTACATTCACTTCCATCTGTCCACAAGATGGAGCCCCAGGTGCATGGGGCTTGATGAACGGAAATAAAAGTTTTTAACCGGTTTTGTGGATTTCATAATGTTCCGTTCCTTTTCCGGAACAGTTGAAGAAATCTTTTTTTCGTTTCCGCTCCTCATACATTTCTGCTAAATTTTGTTCGTTTCCGGTTTTCGCTCCTAAAACCGGTTCGGACAAGAGTGCTGTGTCTGACAATGGTGCTGGCCCCCCTCCGAAACTTTTCGGTATTGATTCAGACAAGCGTCGACCCGTGAATTAACGCTGGGGTGTCAACAGCCTCGATAATGTCGTATGGCCCCAGAAGGTAACTGTAGGTCTGTTTTGGTGGACGTGTTTTACCTGGTGAATCCTCCGGTGAGTTTCATCCAGGTGTGGTGCCAGGGAGGGCGGGGCCAAGGCCCGGAGCCCGTCCAGGTGATTGTAGGAGACGAGCAGCAGGTGACGTGGCCTCTGACATAGCACCAGCTGCTGTTTGAAGGCCATCAACGCCAACTCGTAGAGCTGCAAATACACGTGAGGTGAGCTGGCACAGGAGCTGAATTCCATTTTAAATTCTAAATACTGCTGCTCCATGCCAGCCCCATACATTCTTGTTACTGTGGCTTGGTTCACAGCACACAGCACCGTGAGATCGCTCCCCCTCACGGTCATATACTGCACGTCCGCTCATCCCTTTCTCTCGGTTACCATTATTTTTACACAAGTGGTCCTGTTGCAGAACATTAAAAACAATGTTTCCGGTTTAGTTTCTGTTTCATTTCTTGAACCGCTTAAAACCCATCTATTCTCCCTGTCTTTTCCCCAGTTACTTTCCTCCTGGTTTGACCTACCCGGTCCATGCTAGCAGCAGCTAGCCTGACGATGGAACAGTGTACGAGCCGGGCTAGCAGGCTCTTCAGGGCCCGCTGGGAGTACGGGTACTGGGGCTGGAACAGCTGATCCATCAGGTCCGGACTTAGCATGGTTCGAATGATGTCACTCAGCACTGGGGCACAGTACAAGACATCATGTTACACAACAATGAATACAAGTCAAGGCAGTAATGAAGAAACAATACTCTGTTACTGTGATCAAGTAGATTTTTCAAGTACTTTGTGCATTTAGAAATATTTTTCTCTGATTGATTTTTATTTTTACTTTCGTACTGTAATGGTTGGGGCGCCTCCACTCGCCACCCCCCTCCCACGAGGCTACCGTCCTCGGGAGCCGAATCTCTGCCGCGCTTCCCGTCCACGGGCCTCGGGAGCCGAATCTCTGTCGCGCTCCTTGTCAATGGACCCCACCATCTGACTGAGCGGCCAATCGCACTCCTGAGCACCAATGTAATGGTTGGGGCGCCTCCACTCGGAGGCGGAGCAGGCAAGTGTAGCCAGGGAAGGCACGTCTGGATGACGTTCAATAAGAGGCCAGCCTGGCTACTTGCCAAGCACCATCCAGATCGTACCTATACCCCTCCGCAAGCGACAGCTCAGTCAATCATGGTTTCAATCCCAGCATGCCCTCGGCACCATTCATTACAGTACTTCTTACATTTCCAAAATGGGCTCATTACTTTTCCTTGATGTTTTAATCTTCAAACATTTGTGCAAATGTCATGCTATGGAAAGTGTGGTCACTCGGTCACACACCACCACACAGAACTATGTTAGAAGCTCTACGTTAGAACCACACTCATCTACGTTAGATCCATGTCCTCTCACCTCTCTGCCGGTCCGACTCCGACCACACTGCTTGGTGTACATGAAGACAGAATCAGAAAACTTCATTAATTAACTAACTAGTAAACAGGTAACAAATAACACAATGTGAGCATTGTCAGCAATGTGGCCTATGTTTAACGTTTTTGTTCTCGGAACCGTTCTGTCACGAAAATATCCGTCCTGAACCGGTTTGGAACGCAAAAATTCTGTTCGTCCTTAAAGTTCCTTATATTGTGCAATGTTAAATGTAGATATAGTTTATACAGAATATATTTGGTGGACTTCAGTGCAACTATATTAACGTGAAAACCGGGTTTAAAACGCCATTACATTCACTTCCTCGTCTGTCCACAAGATGGAGCCCAAGATGCATGGAACTGACAGTAAAAGTGGACAGAGACCAGACATAGGATATATTAAAATGTACAGAGAACGAAAAAAAAGGTTTTTAACCGGTTTTGTGTATTTCATAATGTTCCGTTTCTGTTCCAGAACAGTTGAAAAAAAATTTTTTTCGCTCACGTTTCCGCTCCTTGTAAAATTCTGCAAAATTCCGTTCGTTTCCGGTTTTCGTTCCTTGAACCGGTTCAGAGCCCTGTTTCTACAACATACATAGCCAACTAGTAGTTATTATTATTATTATTATTATTATTATTATTATTATTATTATTATTTATTTATTTATCATTATTATTATTATTATATATGCCAGAGCTGCAGCTACTAAGTATTTTAGTAATATGAATCAAGTAATTTACAAATTATGTAATTATGGATACAATAGAATTTGTGATGAGATTCATCTTGTACTACAACATCTCTCTCTCTCACTTACTCACTCACTCACTCACTCACCTACCTTTGTCCGAGCAGCTGTCAGAAGAGTTGGTGGTTTGTAGCCGTTGGTCCAGGATGTAAATCATCTCGCCACCCACGTTGATAAAAACCAGAGGAAGAGTCCTCATCGACATGGCTCCACGATTGCACGTGTACGTGCTCTCTGGGTGCCTTGTGTGTGCGCGTGCGCTTCAGACACGCACACACAGGAGTGCTAAAACAAAACTGAGCTCGTAAGTGTGCTGGCTCTGTGGCACAATCGGTAAGGCACCCGCACCCAAGCACAAGTATACACCTGTGGCTCAGTTCATAGGAACGGGCAGTGGTAGCTTATCGCAAGTTTTCCCTCCCCTCACCGACATTTCTGCAAGGTCTTCCACCGATCTCTGTCATTCACACTAAATAATCAATAATCAATAAAATGGTGCTTGCATACAAGTTAGTAATTTTGAAATGGCTGCACCGTGCACACCCTGACAGATATACACGCTGTCTGCTAATCAGCATCGACAGATGGTGGTTCGGGATCAGTGCAGGTTCAAAGCTGATTGGTCTGCTGCTAATCACTGTGTGACGTCCAAACATTCCCTATCCCCTACTCCCTAATATAGTGCACTCACTTACAGTGCACTCAACACCAACGGCCGAGATTTCGGACGCTACAGTCGGCACTGTAAAAATTAATTAATGATTAAATGTATAATTAAAATAATAACTATATAATCATAAAATTCAACAATCAGTCGCTATTTACTCCCGCCCTGCCATGTTTTTGTAGTTTAGGTCATTTTTAAAACGTCTCTCAATGCATTATGGGTTATATTGCTTGGTCTAGGGTACATCGATGCTCACTACTTTTCACAGTGCATTGTGGTATACTTTGTGTGTACTATATAAGGTACATAAATAATTCAGACAGACCTACAAAATGGCATGCGCCCCATATAGTGAATAGGGAGCGATTTCGGACACGGCCACAGTCTCGCACATATTTATCCAGACATACACATACAGCAGGGTTTATCCAAATGGCGGCCCACGGGCCAAATCCGGCCCGCCCATCAAATTTTTCTTTTTTACATTCGAGGGCCATAGTAGCTGAATGTAACCTCTTCACGTGTTCAGGAATTAACTTGCGGTCCACGGCGGCTGGTATGGTAGAAGCAGATCAGTTAAGTGTGAAGGGGCAAGTTTGTTAACACATTTGAAAACTAATAAGTATTTTAAAATCAATCCTGAAATGGACAGGGAGCCAGTGGAGCGATTTCAGTGCATTTTCAGTGCAGGCCATTAGAGGTCTGGAGACAAAAGCATCCATCAGCACCTCTGTGATCAGTGAGAGAAATGGCCGGACGTTTGCGATGTTCTTGAGATGGTCAAAGACCACCTGTTGTTATGTTTTCAACCAGGACTTTGGACCGGTTCAAGGAACGAAAACGAAAACTGTGAACTTTTTGTATCTTCCAGGGAGCAGAAACTAAACCGGAAACATTATTATTTCTGTTCTGGAACACTTATTTTAAAATAATGGCAGCCGGTTTTATTTCATTCCTCAAAGTTTTCGTTGAAACACGGCGCAGTCTTTCTCATAGGTGTCCGCTGCCGTTCGCCTTCCCTTCCCAGCCTCCTGCCCCCCACCGCGCCGCCGAGTGTCCCGCGCGGTGTCCAGCGACACTATACGATAATATACATTATTTTGTCACAATACAGTGTTCACGTACAGTGAAATTCTTCCTCCGCATTTAACCCATCCCTGAGGAGCGGTGGGCAGCCGCAGTGCAGCGCCCGGGGGCCAACTCCAGATTCTGAGCCAGCGCCTTGGCCAGGGGCACTGACTGGAGCAGGTTAACTAGAACATGTTTTTGGTGGTGGGGGAAACCAGAGTGCCCGGAGGAAACCCACGCAGACACGGGGTGAACATGTAAACTCTACACGGAAAGAATCTGTCCGGGTTGGGATTCGAACCCAGGACCTTCTAGCTGTGAGGCATCAATGCTAACCACTGCTATAGAGCACCATTGAAAGGGTAAAATGTATATATATATATATACATATATATATATATTTTTTTAAGGTTATTTTTTCCGGCGTCATCGCCGTTTTCCCATCTTTATTGGATAGGATTATTCGGAAACTGGGTTGAAGAGACCGGGGGTCGTCGAACTTGCGACACTGCGGACGCTGCGGTAGACACAGCGCCACTAACATGAATGGGGTCGCGTTAGGTGTGGTGTCCATAACCACTCGGCCAACGCGGACCCCCTAAATTGTATTTTTTTTTTAAATCATGGGAAGTCATTGTGGACTGGAAAGCATTCATTCTGAATGATCTCACTGTCAGTGTAAGGTTCCATTTTGTTGACAAGGGTGTCCTACCGACTGCGCCACAGAGCCAGCACTCTCATAACATTTTTAAATGAGAACATAATGGATTACGTTTTAAACTAGAAGCACTCAGAGATTGCAAACCTGCGCCGTAGTGGTACAAAAAAAAAAGTACTTTTAGTGCTTTTATGTGTGGCGACCGGGTCACGTGACCGCGGTAAGCGCCCAGCGATTTATCGGTAAGTTGGTCATTAAGTATGATTATGTTACTTGTAGGCTACAGAAATGCAGAAACATTTTATCAATCCTTCCGTTTGTCATTTCCAACAACTCTACAAAATTTCATGCAGATCCGTGCACAACTTTTTCAGTTATCCTGGGGACAGACAAACCAACGCGACCAAAAACAGCTTGGCGGTGCAGCCCCGGCGCAGGTAATAAGCCACACTGTACAATGCTTAAACTGCTCACATTTGTATATGCCTATCTCCATGACTGTGTTCAATCCACTATCTGCGCTCCATTGTGAATAGAGGAGGGTTTCGTCATCGTGTCTGTTCCTCTCGCGTTAATGCAAATGTATGGCTGTATCTCCACACGATGGGTCTCACTCCTTGATCAAATAGCCACCAGCCACGGCAGAACCATCGATGGTTCTCACTCTCAATTGACTCGTCGCTGTTCTCCATGGAAATGGAGCTGCTTCGCCCGCCCTGGGTTCTGCTTCTGTAAGTAACCTTAGAACTTGTAACTTTTTGAAAAGATTATAAATATATTTATTATATAAATAAAACAATAATATGAATAAATGTTGTCCCGTGCAGCATTTTTTTATCCGCTGAACCGCTGATTCTTATCCGCTTTTACACATTAATGCACTTTAAAATGAAGGGTTAGGGATCTCGTATTTAGTCATACGTTCGCTGGCTTGAAGGAGAAAGTATTCTCGCTCTCTAGACTTGTTTGCAGTCTGACACGTGGTACGCATAGACACCCTTTGAGCCTGCGGCGTCACTGTAAATGTGCCTCTTCATCTTGTTGGGAACAAAATGCTTGGCCATCACGACATACAACACAAGTTGTGCCTTGTGGTAAAAAGCACTTTCATGATCAATGAATGGAAGAAGTTACAATTTTAGTGTTGTAGTCATTTCCATGGCATCGTCATTTAGAACAGGGTGAGTCTTTTTCATGTGATGCCACATATTGCTGGTTCTTTTGCTTAGGTTTATTAGACACCTGGCTCATGGGAAACATGGATAATGGGACTCTCACACTACATTTAAATGTCATGTCGTTTTCATTGAAATTGTTATCAATAGGAGGGAAAATGACTAATGTCTAAATGCCTAAAAAATGACTAATTTTAACCATGCATGGGACATGACGCAGGGAAATTCCCCATATTGGCCGATATATTTTGGTAATCGATATATCAGTCTGACTCTCTATACTTCATATAACCAGAGCACAGTTAACAGAAAATAGTGACTCTAATGAAGAAAAAAATGAAAAAAAGATCAAATCAAGCTCCTTGCTGTAACTTGTAAATGTGCATCCAGCAAAACTCCCTTTACAGGTGAATGTAGTCACAGGATAGCAGCTGGGAAATGCTAGAGGTATGCAGTCGGTACCGACTGCTAAAGGGATAGCAAAGAAACCCACACATGTTGTAGAGGCAGGCTTTCTCTAACAATTCGGTGGCGAGATTCGAACCACTGACTCACCGCGCCATTGAGGCATATGCGTGCTTTCCAGCGCTCTGCCCAACCGACTGAGCTACTGGGCAGCACGTGTGTGCATTTGAGTAATATTCAGGCCTGAAATATATTTGGTATATCAAGTTATTATTTTGCTATGTTATTTTGGTACCTCCAACTGAAGGCTATGTGTCTTCAGTTGGCGTTTTCAGTTTTTGTGGAAGCTAGTCACAGCTCTTATGCCTTGAGGTGAAAAAAATGGTTGTTAGTAATTCATTCATTAATGAAATATCTTATTTTATATTGTATATTCATAACTGCTACAAAAGTCTGAAAAATGAATGATTACTAAAATATTGCAGCCCTAATTTACATATCCTTTATTCATTTACTGTGTGACAACTGACGGAAGTTATGTTAAAAAAAAAGAAATGAACACATTTTTTTAAAAAAGTAGCATATCTCATACTGATAAATGGATTTGTTTTTGGTAGTTATTATATTACAGAATATTAGAATCAGATAACCGCAATATTTTGAAAAGTTATATTCATATGGATATTTTCATTAGAGCATCTCACAAATGCAAATACTATTTTAGTTGGTGATTTAGATTATCATGAATTTTATTCTGTTTATTTTAATGAAATATTCACTATGCAAATATTGTTGAAATAATTTGACTGCAGTGATGAGCCCTACTCTGGAGGTGTTCGAGTGACGTGTGAGAATTTTACATTTTGGAATTAGCACAACTTTATTAAGAGTGTTTGGAGGAATCTGGGTTAGTAGTATCTGAATACAGCCATTTGAATTTAATTAATAAAATGCAATAATTACCATATTTATAATCAAAATCTTACCTGACCTACATTGG
>OMKY01052904.1:0-14978 GCA_900302395.1 Bregmaceros cantori | reverse complement strand
ACTCTCTGCAGCGTGTTGTTGTGGGTTCACCCCGACACGCAACAAGACCTCGGCTGTAGAGCGCTGCCAACGGGTCTCTGTAGCGAGTCGCTTTGGGTTCGCCGCAACATATATTACATAGCATTAAACATCTGACAGGAACGAAATTAACCGTTCCGGGAACAATATTTTTTTGTTCTAACCGGTTCAGGAACGTCAATTTATTGGTGGAACTCATAACCGGAAACGTTATAATTCTGTTTCTGTTCGGAACGAAACGTTTGTGAAAAAATATTGGTTCAAAGCCCTGGTTGTAACGTCTGCGCCGACAATGCCAGTCAAACAATGTGTTTATTTTCAGCACACGTTAAGAACACAACGTCTCTCACACCTCGCACTCTTTGCACAGACACACCCACACACGCCTGCACCGAGAGGAAAATTAACACACACAACACTTTCGTTTTCTTGTCAATTTTCATTCCAATGCCAAAGCTGCCCCAAGCATTGTCAACAATGGTGAAGAGGTGTGTGCTTTGTGTTATGGTCTGAGAAAACCTCCTGCACACCGGAGTCACATGAGTTGAAATTCTGGATGCTTGATCTGTGACACGGCTGAGAGCTCAGTTGTGACAACAGCCAACGACTAAGCATTATTTAAATCGCCAGCCATTGTTACTTCCTCGATGACTCCACGAAGGTCTGGACGGGAATATTGTGTACATGAAGGTGTGCGTCACCTGTAAACTCTGAAACTGTAACAGATAGACACCTAAAGCATATATTCTCTGACTGAAGGGTCATGAAGCGGCTTGAATTTTTTTTTTACTTCCACAAAAACCCGCCATCCCCTCCCAATGATTTCATCAATTTTTTTAGTGCCGCCGTCTGCGCGCTGCCATTGTTGAAAGTACCCGTATATCCGGGACAAGGAGTGATAAAGAGCGCTATGCTGTATATGAGAGAGACACCCCAGGCGCGACTTCTTCTGGTGGTACTGTCCGCTAGGGGCGCCTACAACAGAGTCAGAATGAATGGGATCCTATGGGAGCTGACCTTGGCTCTCAAGTTCAATTTTGTTCAATTTGTTGTCTCACTCTCCCCCTGAGTAGTGGATTATATCCACATCGATGCCTTTTAATCAGTTTTGTAGTTAAATGTTAAGCAACTGCACTAAAAATGTTCTAGCTTAGCCACTGCTCAGTAGTTCACAGACTGAGCTACTACGGCACACACACTCGCTTTATTTTTAACTGGATTATGCAATCGTTTTTTCTTTGGTGATCATCAAAACATTCATCAGACGGACTCTCCTTTCATGTGCAAAGAACAAAGTGTCAGTGACCTAATGTGGGACACCCTGGCTGACCCTCCATGTGTTCCTACGCAGCCCTCCTCAGATCAGCATCCCGGGGTAGCGGTCCCCACCCCGACTGTTCCTCTCTCTGCTGTCTTCAATGGTGTCCACAGCGACGGATCAGGTAATCTTATTTCTTTTCATTCACAGGGTTCATAAATAATCATAGAGCATCATGGAATTATCCAAAAAAAAGAAAAAAAGGGGCTGGCTGTAGCGGACGGTAGAAATGGGGATTCCAACCACACGGACAGGGTTAAAGAGTGCAAGGTTGAAAGTTTGAATCCAGGCTCTGACTGGCTCCATGGCAGAGTGTCCTCGGGCAAGACACAGAACCCCAAATTGTTGCCAATGTCTCGTGTTATTATATTGATCTCCTCTCCCACTGACTGGACCGTTAAAATAAAAAATATTTTTTGTGCTGCCCAGTAGCTCAGCTCAGTCTGCCCCCCATCTTCACCTGCTTCCGCTAACCCTAATAAATAATAACAATAATAATAAAAAACAGCCTGAATGGGCTGGATAGCTATGGGCACCACTAGCGACTCTTCCAAGGCTGTTTACCAGCAGATATTCCCATCTTACAAAGACAGAGCAAAATATAGGCTAATATTTACTCAGCTCTTGAACAGCTTTAGAATGGGAATTGTGCAAGCTGGCAGGCATGTATATTGACAGTGTGGGAGTGACAGACCGTTAAAGACAGTAATGGCATCTTACCCACACAATGCCCTGGCAAATCATTTGCTTGTACAATCAAAGGAAATGAGTACGAGTCAGGATTTAACAGGACAAACTATGCTCTAACGCAAGTCCGATTTGCACCCAACATATGGCACATACTGTTGTAGAAATGGATGTACGATGACCAGAGTTGGCAAAAGTACCCACATTTCTTACGTAAGAGTAAAAAACATTTGTGAAAAAACTTGAGTATGACTACAAAGTACTGATCCAAATGTCTACTTCAGTCGAGTTAAAAGTACAGGCTCAGTAACGTACTCAAAACATATTTTTGAAAGTAAAAAGTACAGGCTCTAAAAATTACTCAAAAGTATTTTTGAAAGTATAAAGAAAGTAAAAAAAGAAATTGTTCATAAAATGCACTTTTTCAATGCTAGTTTTACAGTGTTTGAATGTTTGAATAAATAGTTAAAAACCTAGCCTAACTTACTTCACTTAAGTTTCATAAATCCCACTGCCAAACATTGAAATTAACGTCTGTTGGCATTACCGCCCCCTACTGGCTCATTCACACTATACCTATCTCTACCACACACCATCAGTGCGCGAAAAAAGTAACACGCCTGTTCTGGGAAAAGTAAGGAGAAGTAGTACAGATATTTGTTAAAAATCTACTCGGCACAAGTAAAAAGTCAGAGAAAAATGTACTTCTAAAAGTACAGCTACATGAAAAAACTACTTAAGTACAGTACTTAAGTATTTGTACTTCGTTACTTGCCATCACTGACGATGACAAATAAAGTATTAATTTAATTTCATTACGGCTGCCCATTAGGAGCCATGCCTTCCCGTGCTGCCTTCCAAAAAAATGGAAAACTGGCATCACTCAGAGAGCGCAAACCTCTGCCAAGGCTGTGGGGTAAATTATGCTAAAAGTGACCTATACAATGATTGGGGCCAGTACCTCTGGTAAAAATGACATGATGAAAATCTATCCATGAATCTTTTAGTAATTTTGTGAAGAATTATTAATGACAATCCTACATCTGATTGTTCCTTTAATGAAAATCCATCCACATTCCACACCAATTTGAGAATATTTGGTCACAGGCAAACAAACCTATGAATAAACATACACAACCGAGAAAACGTAGTTAAAAAATAGAAATCTTTTTTATTATTTAAGAGAAAGTGACACTTTTATTTTTGCGTTAACATTTCCAGATTATAAGATCAAAGTTTTTCATGGTCTGATTCTAGTATATCTTCAGTTGTAAGCTCTTGGGAAAGGCGTTTGTATTAACGGAAGTGTGGTTAATATCATTCATAATGAAATGTCCAGATTTCAGTATATTTTTAAAACCAATGTTTTATGTTTTAATGTCAATGCGTCTGGATTCACTCAAACTGTGGAGCAGTCTCAAACGTATGTCTATGGCCAGCACACGTAAACTGTATACTGCTTAAACATTGACAGCACGATATGTCCCTATGCTGTGTTGGCAAGTTGGAAACTGTCTTTTGCAGTTACATATTGATGGTAACAACGTATAAATCAGTCAAGTAGTGAAATGACTTGACTAGAAGATACTTTTGAACTTTAATCAAATTAATTCAACACATAATTTAATGTGTTTTTCACTTTCATTTAATTAAGATTGATCCAAATCTCCATTCATCTTTGCCAACAATTTTCACTGATGTGATTCACATGCTTGAATATTTGCTGACACTTTAACAATGCTAATATTCATAATCTGTATGTTCAAACAGATGCGGAAAGGATTTCCCTTGGTTCGGGAATCTCCGTGACGGATCCCATCGAGGGAGAGATTGTCGTTCCCCCTCCACCCACAATGGCGCCACCGCCTCCTCCAACACACTTTGTACTCCCTCCCCCGGACTTTATGGGAGAGCTTGACGGTCCCACTTCTACTATGTTCCACCTGGGGGAGCTCCATGCGCCGGACGAAGATTTCTCATCACTAAAACCTCCGGCCATGGCGCCGCCAGAGCCGCCGCCTGCGTTGTCCCGTTCTGCCACACCAGTTCCTGTGGTGGCAATTCCTGACATTCCCAAATTTGCACCACCAGCTCCACCAAAGCCCTCCACACCAAAAACACTGCATAAAGCAGCAAAAGTTCCACCACCTAAACCTACTCGCATGTCGAGCATCGAAAACACCCTCCAACCAGTGACACCACCTGCCACCGATCAGGGAAGTGCACCATCCAGTTTCAAACCGCAGGCCACGGCGAAAATTTACAATTGTGAAAAAGCTCACACGGGGGAGCTCGACACAAGACCAAAACTGCTCCTGGAAGATTCACATCCACACCTCAACGGAAGAGCCTCACCTATCACACCTTCGAAACCCATCCGTGCAACCCACCCAGAGACAGACCTTTCTGTGAGTAACTGTCTCAAAGTCAAGCCTGAATCCCCAGGGTTGCCAGAAAACAACCACGCACCTTCTCCGTTACCTGGGTCGCCAAGATTGACACAAGAACCACTGTCACCAATGTCGCCGCTATCACCGGTCTCTTCTGAATCAAATTCAGACGGAGAGCGTAACAGTCCCAAAAGCAGATACAGTCCAATGATAGATCGCAAATTAAAGAACCTGAAAGGACCTGAGGTAAACCGAGATGGACATTCGGCTTCTCCCCTCGCGCTATTGCTTGCGGCCAAGGAACGGGAGCGGCACAGATCAGCCGGGGATGTCTCGCCCTTGTCTCCGACCGCTATTCAGCATAGTGACACCAATCCAAACTCATTTGTGGTTGTGCCGAGATCGAACTCTATACCCTCTGCTGTGTCTCGGAAAGATTCAAGGGAGCCCCACAGATCTTTAAGTCCCCTGGCAGCATGTGACACCAAAGGACAACACAACAGCATTGCACAGGTTGGAACACCAACTGCCCATAGCGCCCCAGTCTGTGATGGAAAGTCTCTTGCACAGACTTCAGTAGCAGAAGTCAAAACAGCTAGCGTCGAGCCAAATGCCAAGCCCGCCACCCTTGCCCCTGGTGAGCTTGAAGTGCCCATCGGGTTGCTCCCGCCTCCACCAGAATTTGCCAACATGGATGATGTAGGTGCTCCTCCAGACTTCCCTCCACCCGATCCTCCCTCAAAGAAGGCTCCCTCTCCTCCGCCCGATCCTCCCTCAAAGAAGGCTCCCTCTCCTCCGCCCGATCCTCCCTCAAAGAAGGCTCCAATGCCAGCAACTAAACCTGTCTTTTTCCCTATTGATGGCTTTAATCCCAAACACAGACCCAAAACACCTCCCCAAGCACCTTCACCTGTCCAAGAAGCTAAGTCACCCGTACCCCCTCCAAAATTGCCGCCGAGTGTGGCAGAGAGTCAGGCCACCCTCTTGAGCATTTTGCAGAAGAAGATGTTGGAGATGGACCATAAGATAATTCCAAGGAAGGAAGTTGACCACAGCAATGATGAGTGGAATTCTGTGGAAGAGACGAGGATACCGTTTTCTCCCAAAAAACCACAAACTCATAAAAGCACCACATTGCCAACGCCAACAGCGAAACCGAGTCTGGACATGCACGAGTTGGAAAGCAAAGCAATCAGAAGACAGGACTCCATGAAATCGAGGTACACTCAGTTATTTTTCAGCAGCACTACTAACAGTCTTCCATGTCACCCAAGTCATAGGTATGTCATATCCAGAGAATTTGCAATATTGCATTCAGCTCTCTTTTTGACCTGCGTGAGAAACATTACCAGCCGGTAATATGGCTAAATTAGGTCTCACTTTTATGGTATTGTGCGATGAAAGCGCACACGGCAATGGCTGCTGTCACAAATTAGTCTGGGACTCACAGGTTTGAAGACGGAAGATTTGAATGGCTGCACACTAGGCATGGCATGAACTAATATATGTATATATAACTAATAGTTGCGCTGATTAGAATGACGTGATGGTTTTGATAAATTAGATAACCCATTTTTGCCCCTTGACTACAGCACTGGAGCCAACGGAGGAGCGAGTGGATCCCAGCACCGTGGCATGACCTTCACTGTGCGACCCGGCACCAAGCAGCCCATCACACTGGTCAGCAAAGGAGAGGCCTCCTAACATTTGACTAAGCTGACAAAAGGACAAAACGCCATAAATAGACTCACGAGAAGTTGCTACATTCTGAGAGATAAGTGCCTAATGCTGCCTCGCGAGTACATTCATCCTCATCGTCTGGCATGCGATCAAACTCCATGTTCGCATTTTGCCAGGAAAGGTAGCGTTGTTAGTGAGGGACATTTGAAGTCCTGCACTCTAGTATTAAAGGGCATTTGAAAGCCTCCAAGATCACATGATCTTGAGATCAAAAGCAATCATAATATTGTCTGACATTTGAAAACACTTTTGAAAAGAGTGATAAACTATCTGCAGTCGTGATGTTAACTACTGGAAACTCTTTGTGACAGTCACTTGAAGAGGAGTAAATCCCTAATTACCAGACATGTGACCAACAGATGGCAAA
This sequence comes from Bregmaceros cantori, assembly GCA_900302395.1. Lineage (NCBI taxonomy): Eukaryota > Metazoa > Chordata > Actinopteri > Gadiformes > Bregmacerotidae > Bregmaceros > Bregmaceros cantori. The sequence goes on along the minus strand of OMKY01052904.1, from coordinate 8,458 downwards.
TCCAGCTCCAGAAAGTAAAAGTCCTGCCACATTTTGACTTCTACCCAGCGTAGAAGTGCACCGCAAACAGGTGTCACTGATTAGCAGAGCACCCCAACTGAAGTGCTTCTCTAATTAGGAGCAGCTGCTATTTGCAGTGCACAGGTAGAAGCCAAAACATGGCAGGATTTTTCCTTTCTGGAACTCGATTTGCCATCTCTGGTGACCAAGCAGTAGTTGGCGGAACCGTGGATCACGTTTTTTTTTTCAGGATTGTCAGCACAGCTGCCAGCAGTTGTCACCAGAGTTGATAAATAGCTTGAGGATCATTGAGCTTCTGCCAACTCACTCCCAACAAGCTCTCTGACCCACTCTCAAAGACAACGCCTCCCTTTGACCCCACCCCTTTTCATGTTTTATAGAAAAAGATGTCACAATGCACTTGTCTATTTGAACATCTGGCATAGTACTGTTACTCACAGAACCTCATGTGGGCCCACTTGGGCCTGTGCCTCTCGCTGACACAAGTGATAAGCTCTAGTATACAATCATGATAACCCAGCCAAAGGCATGATTGGCGGATCCGGTTACATTGCTGACACAAGAGGTTGCCAGACTCATGTGAATATTTTGACCTGTGGCAAATGGTAGATATTACTGAAAAGACTTTGTTAAATGCCCCATTTAGCTGGGAAATATGTGATCTGAAGGCTGTCTAGCTCAGTTGGCACAGCGGCTGTTCCAATGACCAGAGGGTTGGTGGTTCGAGTCGAAGTCCTAAGAGAAAACACTGAACCCCAAATTGTTCCCAAGTGGTTGTGGTTGAGCAGCCTCCATTGAATGTGTGAATGTGTACATAATTTCCCACTTGGAGTATTAACTAATACTAGAGTATTCAAAATCCCCAAACACATTTAATCACAATGTGTTTCAGACTACTGGTACAATGTGCTGCATCCACTTCGTTAGTCTAACTAAGCATTAGCTGTCAAGCATCGTTTACAGTCGAGCGTACACTGTGCGTTTTTTGCCACTATTTTCAAGGCATGCAACTATTCCTGACTGTTCCAGACGATTTAACTGTCACCCTACTATCCAGGGTTATTTGAAGCATGGAAAACCAGCTATGGCCTAGCCTCCCGAGGGTTAAGCAATGTACACAAGTAATTGAATACAGGTAGAGCTGTCATCGCCGCAGGAAAAAGCTTAACATAATTTATATTACTTTAAAATATTTAGTTTTATACATTCCTTATAATGTATTGTCAAAAGTTCAGCGCATAGGGTCTTATCATTCCAAGGTGTTATGATGCCAGCCATCCAGCAGGTGGCAAAATGTGTTTGGACGTAGTCTAGCATCGTAGTATGAAGATAACCATTCTCATTGGAGAATTGATACATTGTACTTCTGTACACAACAGTCCAACGCGTCATGTAGTGTCAGCAGTCATATCGCACCCGACCATCGTAGCAAATAGTGTGAGCCGCAAAGTTTTAACCCACACACGAGTCGTACGCGAATTAAAATAAATCGCACAAAGCTTCACAATCGCCAGGCTCAAGTGAGGCTCACATTGGAACAATGCACCATATTTCTTTGCTCAGTAGTTGGGGCATTTCGCAGATTAGGTTTGCAACCGCTAATGTACCTTAAAGACATGTTTTATGAAGGCTCATCGGCTGCAACAGAGTGTAACCAATCATAATGTGTATGTCCAATCAGTTGGTATGCGAGTTGCTCTAGATAACCTAGCTCATCCCGGGTCAAGACCGGTCATTTCCTCTAGGTGGAGACCTAGGCTGTGTCCGAAATCGCTCCCTATCCCCCATATAGTGCACTATTTGGGGCGCATGCCATTTTGTAGGGGTGTCTGAATTCTCCATGTACCCTAAATAGTGCACTGAAAGTATCCCACAATGCACTGCAAAAAGCAGTGAGCATCGGATGTACCCTAGACGAAGCAATATAACCCATAATGCATTGCGAGACGTTTTAAAAATGACCTAAACTTTTTTTTTTTTAAATGGCGCGGCGGGAGTAAATAGCGTCCGACTTCGGCAAAACGTTATAAATGTAAGTACTTTTGACTTTTTCTGATTGTTGTTGAATTTTATAATTATATTTCTTAATAATTATATTTTATAATTTTGACGCCGCAAACTCTAGTGTCCGAAATCCCGGCCGTTGCTGTTGAGTGCACTATAAATGAGTGCACTATATGGGGGGTAGGGAGTAGTGGATAGGGAGCGATTTCGGACACAGCCCTACTCTTGAGCTGTCGCCAAAATGGTGTCAGAAGTGGGGTGCCTACATAGAGGAAATTGACCCCCGCAGTCGTAGTCTAGCACAGCAGGCAACCTTGACGTGCATTTTTTTTAACAGATGGAGAACTTCTGAAATGTCTTATAAGCTTCATGTGCCTAACATGTAAAATGTGCTGCAATTTAGGAACTTTAGATTTGTTCTTGTGTTCAGATTTGTTGACAATGTCTAGTAAGCTCTGCGATGCTAACCGTTGTGTGTGCCATTATTCATGTATATAAATAAAATAGAAACACTGAACAGCGTTTTCCTTTTTAAAAATGTTTTGAGGGCATGAAACTGTGTGTATGTAACAACTTGATTCTGGTTAAGGAGCAACAATGCCTTGATGAAATAATTTAAGGGCAAACATTGAGAACATTTATTTGCAATTTAAAATACATGCAATGTGGGTTAGTTCTCTCTGGACTGTGTAGATAGGAATTTCATTTAAAGTAACGGAATTGTATTTAAAAAATTTAATGTCCCATCTCAAAAGTAGCTGTAATCTAAATTACATATTTTAAAATGTACCTACCTTTCAGGTGAACATTACCTCAGCATGGTAATACAACTAATAATTTTGTTTTATTTCAAAGTAAAAGTAATCCATTACTGTTTAAATTTGGTTCCTGCCCCCAGGTGGTGGAAAGCGGTATTGTGAATGCATATCAACACATTCATCGAAAAGAGTTTAAATCTGGAAAGCTTTTGATGAGATGCAACTTAGAGTTCACCGACGAGTTAATACCTTCACTATTTTTTTGTTTTAGTTATGGTCTTTTGGCTTGACCACGTAAGCCTATTGTCAAGAGAAAAGTCTCATGAAATTGTAATGAAACGGTAACCTTTGTGTTTTTTGAGGCCCATTTTCAGATTAAAACTTTAGCTTGAAAACTGAAGAAGGGTGAGGAGACATGCGGCAAAGTAATACTGAGCTACTGCAGCGCAGTCAGTCAGTAACATTTAATATGCCATTCACGATTGCACACGGGCAAAACATGGATTAAAGCATCTGAAATGGTCTTTTTATGTTATTTCACACTTTATTGTTATACGCTGACCAAAGTGAGTCCACAAAATAAGAAATGAACAGTAACACAGTGATGTGCAATGTGCCCCCCCACCCCAGCTCCAATTTTATTTTAATTATGGTAAGCCTAAACTTCAAACTGGAAGGTGTTGCATGTAAAGGTCAAAGAGATCGGGCTGCAATAGGTCTAATAATCATTGATTATTAGACCGCATGTAAAGGCAAAAGTAGAGCCCAGTCTTGACGGCTCAAATGTGTTTTTTTTCTTTTTTTTTTAAGTTACTAGTCCTTCAATAGGCTCGAAAACAAATTCAGGTCTGGGTTAATAAAGGAGTTGTATTGGACAGGACCATTCAAGGCACACTTCATACAGAACAGAGATCTCTTCCCCTCTCCTCACCACGCCCCCCCGGGAAGTCGTAGTGGTTGGACGGGTGGTGTTTGCGGGTGGGCGTCTTTAGGCCGTGGCCGCCACGGTGTGGTGCAGCACCTGGTGGTCCCAGCCCACCGTGGTCAAAGTGTCCGCCCCGCCGTGCATCCAGCTGACGCTCGTCACAAAGTCCCGGTGACGTCGGTCTCTCGACCTGACAAGGAAAACGGACGCCAATTATGCTTCAGTGTGCAGGTGGAGCTTTGGGATGCTTTAGTCATCAGCTCTGCTTGGGGCAGAATGTGCCCTCGGAGTAGAGCCGCTGCTCCTTCTCCTGGAGAGGAGTCAGCTTAGGTGGTTCGGGCATCTGGTTAGGATGGCCCTTGAGCGTCTCCCTAGGAGGTCCTCGATGCGTGTCCCACAGGGGGCAGACCAAGGCGCATGTGGAGGGATTACATCAACTCCCTGGCCTGGGAGCGTCTCGGGAGCCCCCAGGAGGAGGTCGCTAATGTGGCTTTGGTGCGGGAAGTCTGGAGCTCTCTGGTGGAGCTGTTGCTGCCGCGACCAGACTACGGATAAGCGAATGAAGATGGATGGATAAGCGATTCTTCTGCAGAGTTGGTCGAGCCCTGACCATTCGTAGCGGTTGTCGTGCCGTCGTTGGGGTTGTCTCTTTTTTTTAACTTCCACTAATCCTCAAGGCAGTTTTGTAAGGCCGAGTTGAGAGCGTTTTTTATAACCATAAAGTTTTAGAGATCTGCTTTCGATTACCGTGTATTGTGTTGTTCAATTTACACATCCAAGGCCATACAAGACTACAGGCTCTATGTGTAGCAGAATTAAATTTCATGTAAGGAGTTTTTAACGCATCCAACACATTACTAAGGAAACAATCATAAATCAAAACCTCAAGCTGGGGTCCGCGTTGGCCGAGTGGTTATGGACACCGCACCTAACGCAACCCCATTAGTGGCGCTGTGTCTACCGCAGCGTCCGCAGTGTTGCGAGTTCGACTCCACTCGTCGACTTGTCTGCAATATCTCTTCAACCCAGTTCCCGACTAATCCTATCCAATAAAGATGGAAAAATGGCGCCTCAAGCTAACACCAGCAAATGGAAAATCAGAATGGAAAAACAGCAGAAGAGAAGAGAGAACATATTGTGCATATGCATGTTATGCCTGGTACTGTACACTGCAACCAAACGCTAAAATAGCATACCTGCTTATTGATCGATGATGTACAGATGAAATTACTAACCAATGCACTGACACATCTCTGAATTTGTTTCTCTCTCTTGCTAATTCACTGATCTTGCTAATTCACTGATCAATGAAGCCCTTCTCAACTGCTAACACTTGTATGCTGTAAAGATATGGAACTCTGCACCTACCACTACCAACCCTGAGGAACATGGATTTTGTTATAGATTAAATGAGACCAATGTCAAGTTTAACGGAGGTTAACACTCACTTCTCTGAGAGTTCACCATCCAGCACTGCCACGGAACAGTCTTGACTAATGGATGCCAGGAGTGGAGAACTGCAGAGAGAGACCAAGACCCATTCAGATGTTAGGAAGGGGTCATTCAGTAGTGCCTCAAAAAACTATAAATTCAATAGTTGATTAGTTATCGTTTATTCAAACTATTAGTCGACTAATCGTCGCCGATTAGAGTACCCAAAATAGCAACAATTACAAGAGATTAGATCTTGTCAACTTAAAATACTCAAATTTGGTTCTTCCTAACCAACAATTAACTTACTTCTTAGACTAAGTCTGACACAAGGTCATTACAATAAATTCATAGTATAATATCTATCATGTTTTTTCTCCATAGTCATATTTTCTAATCAATTAAGTCCATTTAATAGTTTGTACTTTGAGAAATTATTGATTATTATCAAATTTGTGTGGCTCAATAGGGCGAAGCATCAGCATAACAAAACTGCAAAACATATTCCTTGCCCATTATCGATTGTGAAATTAGTTGCTCATTTTATCATCAACTAATCACAGATTCATTATAAATCGTTGCATCCCTACCACAGAGGCAAGATAGGTATGTATTGACAAGGCTAAGATCAAGGAAGAATATATTTCAGTATGAATTTTTGGTGGCCTTTGGGACAATCTCAATTCTATTTTTCTTCCCCCACCCCTCGTCCTTGCTGTAAGGGCTTGAAACTGTCTATGAATTGGAAAAGCCCTTCGTAGTCACGTATGTCATACGTCCACCCCATCAGCTTGGTGACGTAACCAGCCAGAAAAAAACGAACATGGAAGAAAGTTCACAAATTTAAGCATTTTTTTTGCCATAATTCAACTGTTTTAACAGTTTTGGGTTGTGATAACAAACAACCCAAAACTGAAAAAATATTGACTTACATTTGTGCACTTCCTTCTTGTCGGCGTCTTGCCAGGCAATCCCGTTCTTTTCCGTAATATCTCGTATTCTCGAGTCTGCCTGTCCATACTGCTACCTTCCCTCCCCCTTACCCCAGCCCTCTGCCTTAATGAGAGTTGGGGCCATGGGGAGGGCCTGGGGTGAATTGGGCCTTGGTGAGCAGGGGAAGGGGGTGAATAGGTGATGTACTGCAGTTCTAACAGGCTTGTTACCTGTGTGAGGAGAACGCCAGGCCAGTCACCCTGCGGGCGTGGACGGCTTTGTTCAGCGTGGGCTGTGGCGCCTGTAGTTCCATCATGACCACACTGCCCACCTCGTTGCCTAAACCATCAAGATGGATAGATTAGAGCGGAACCATAATAATTAAATTGAGATTCCTCAAGTATGAAATGGACGCAATTCATAATCATCATATTTCACGATCTCCAACTTGTAGCAGAATGTGCACCAACATGGGTCAGAGGCACCGATCAAGTGTGGTTCCGTTTAGGTCCTGATCGTTTGTAGATGTCACACCATCGCTTGGGTCGTCTCCCTGATTTCTTACCTTCCACCACTCCCTGTAGGCAGAGTTTTTGTAATAATAATACTAACTGGAAGCACTCAGATTGCAAACCTGCACCGTAGTGGTACAAAAAAAGTAAAAGTATGTTTAGTGCTAGCAGTATGTGTGGCAAGCCATTATCAATGCAAATGCTCGTAGAGTAGTAGCCTGGCGAGCCAGAACCAACGCATCGTCCACACAACACACATCACTAGATGTTTGTAATAGTTAAGAAGCTGACACTGTTGGACCTAACCAATCACTCTGATTTTTACATGGGAACATCTCATTGACCCCCCCGTGCACTAACCAGGTACGGAGCATTACATTAATCTATCTGTAGGTGTTAGTGATCAAGTACGATTATGTTGCTTGGTGCAGGCACGGGAGTCGCGGCCACGCGGCGTGGCGTCACTATGGAGAACGGGGATAGTTCACCCGTTAATAATAATGAAGTATGACTATTATGTTGTAGGCTACAGGAATGCACCAAAATGTAATCACCTCTTTCTATCGTAATTTACAACAAAATTTCATCCAGATCCGTGCTCAGGTTTTTCAGTTATCCAGGGGACAAACCAACGCAACCAAAAACATAACCTGCTTCGCGGCTATGCCCCGGCACAGGTAATTAACATCATCACCAGTCAGTTGGAGGACAGGGGGATACGGGGAAGTGGAACACTTACCATAAGCAATTGTGCTTCTCTGGTGGGGGTGCCATGCCACATATGTGGGGTTGCAGCCCGGGGACTTGAGATCTGCACACACACACACACACAAATTTACAAACAGTCTATAGCAAGCATGGACCACAACCTGATGAGAAGCACTGCAATATTTTTAAAAAAACACAATCTTTTCAACTTTGAAGTTATCAAACCTGGTTTTCAAATGTGTACACAATCATGCTGAACCTCTGCTGTTCTCTGAAGTGCTAGGTAGATGTTAGAAGTTCACCACTGATAAACAAAGAACTCTTTCGGACAGTCCCCCTCTCGGATTAGAGACGGATGGTTGTTGTATTTTAAGATTTCCCCTGGGGCATCCAGCAAAAGTGACAAGCTTCGTTACTAGAGCCAGAGAGAGATCAAGAAACCAAGGCCCCACGATGTAAAGGCCCTGGCTCGCCACCTCCGGGTCCGCCACGGCTGTTGACACCCCAAGGTTAATGCGCGGGCCGACGACTGTCTGAATCAGCACTCAAAAGTGTCGGAGGGGGGCCCCAACCGCACGGACAAACACCACAACACCTGTGACATCACAAACCTTGTCTTGTGTTCGACAGAGGACTAGAATCGTGTCTGAATCCAAGTGTGCTCAGATATGGGGGCAGCCCGGTGGCAGATTGGGTATAACACTGGTTCCTTGACGCCCCCCAGACCATAGTGTCCGTAGAGCCGCGGTTTCAAGCACTGGGTCAACACGTTCAAAACTAGGGCACGGCCTTATAGTGTGGCCAATTATATCGTCCAAACGTAGGTGCTGTAAAGATAATCGGTATCAACGCAGGCTTATCTAGTCGTGACGTCCCTTTTTAAAAATTCTTAATTAAAAACACCTGGGTTGGAGTCAATTTCAAAGTTTAAATTAGTACAATTTTGTCCAACATTACAATAATAAGTACACATATGTACTTGAAAAGGCAATTTACCTTAGCTAAAAGTGAAATGAGTTATAATGACAGTATAATGACTGCCCAGTAGCTCAGTCGGTTAGGCCATGCACTGGAAAGCACGCATATACCTTAATGGCGCGGTGAGTCGGTGGTTCGAATCCCACCACCGACGTATTTCCCGCATGTCTACCCCCCATCTTCACCTG
>OMKY01052902.1:0-12364 GCA_900302395.1 Bregmaceros cantori | reverse complement strand
ATGAATCAGCACATAATTAGTGCAATTTGGGAATATTTGCCATTGTTTCAGTCACTAAAATCCTCGTAGTTGAGTATGAACGGTTTGTTTCTGAAGAACACATCGCATCGTGGGCGTTTGCATTTTGGCTGCTAAAATCATATAGCCTACTCATACACAGTTGGAACAACTTGTATGAGTAGGTTTGAGTTGATGAGTTGTTTGCATGTTTGTCTTGCTTAAATGTTTCAAATAAGTTATCAAACAAAAGTTTTGGCATGGCCTTTAAAAAGGAGGATTACAACAATTCAGCAAAGATGAGTGTAATAGACTCATTCCAAATTATCGCAAACACTTGATTATTTTGCTGCTAGGGGTCCAACCAATCATTAGGTTTAGGAGGCAAACACTTTTTCCACCTAGGGCCATGCAGATTTGGATTATGTTATAATCCAAATAATAACTAGAATAATAACAACCTTCATTTAAAATGTTCACTTTCTGTTTACTTGTCTTGAATCAATATTTAAATTTGTTTGGTTCATTTCAAAAGTGAAAGACATGCAAACAAATAAGAAATTGGGATGTTGGGAAATACTTTTCCACACCACTGAATGTACCTCAATGGGTCAAATTCTCGGAATCGGCGTGACTGTCTTCTTTTTCTCCATGGTGACAGTTTTGACGATAATACAATGTTTTAAAAATAGCCTTGATTACCAAATCGTGGGGGTTTATGATCGACGATCGCAAATCGCCCCAGATCTATACATGCAAAACACTCCCTTTCATGTGTTTCAATAAAAGTAATGGAATGTAATCCCTCCATCACTTCAAAATGGGGTATTGTGATTACGTTACTGATTACAAATGTTAACTTGTAACTGTAACACATTACTTTTAAATCCTGGTTACAACCGTTCAAAAACTGAAACAAGAAAGTATCAATGTTCTAAATATATAGTATATAGTATAATATAGTTATTATACACAGCATGGCTAACTGTTCTATATTTTTGAACAGTGTGGTTGGGTTGATGAGATATTAGAGTATTTTTACTGGGAAAGTTACTCATTAACATTTTAATCAGTACCGTAATCTCACGGCCCAATTTTAAAAGTAATTTGAGGAAAATACTCAATTTTTTTTTATTAATTATATTTCATAATAAAGAACAAGTCGAAAATGTAATTCCACAGATTCTTTTACAATAGTTTTGGCCTGATTGTGAAAGTGGGTGTAATCTCCTATTTCAGCCAATAGGGGTATACAGCTACTCATTTCTGTCATCAGATTATTTTATCTGATTACATGTAATCCGTTACTACCCAACCCTGCATGTGAAAGTAACTATTTGTTAAGAACCATGTTGAAAGAGAAAGTACTTGTTGATAGGCCGAAGATCCCAGTCTTGTTGAGGTTGGTTTGCAGTGACCTTGGAGCCATTTGTGGTGGCACTCTAGAAGATTGACACAAACGCACGGACACGCGCGCACACACACACGCACACACACGTGGTTAAAGCATGGCTGCTATTGAAGGGTAGCTTTTAAAGAAATCAAAATATTTTGGCAGCCACTCCCACCTCACTCTTGCCCCAGCTATATGCAAGCTACAAGCCTGTTGCTCAATCTTAAGCTTTTTCAAACCAGCCATTGATACCTTGGAGTAGAACTGCAACTAAAGTCTCAACATCTACCTTTTAGTATCAGCATGGAAGCGCCTCCTCTACCGTGTTAACTTATAACATGGTGTCTTGGTTATTTTTTCATCCAAGCTAACTCATTATCCTTATTGTATTATTCATGTTGCTGTGGAGGTAAACAGTATTTGGTGGGCAGGGCCCTGACACTAGGAATGGACAGTGGAAATGGGAACAAAGTATATTCAACACATTTGACCAGAGGACGGACCAACTAAGGAATTACCACATTAGTTAGTGATTAATTCAATAATCGATTATCATGGGGCATCATTGGCAGAGTGGCTAAAGACACCACACTAGCGCGCCCCTAATCATAGCAATGGCTGGTTTCGATCACAGCAAGTTCTCCTCCGTTTGTCAATTTGTCTGCGATGTCTACTCCCGACCTTTTGAAATTCAGTTTCCGACTAATCCTATCCAACAAAGATGAAAAACAAATTAAAAATGTTTTTGATTTTTATTGATTAATTGATCGGTTGCAGCACTACTTTGGAACCAGAGTAGGTTAGGTAGTGGTGTCCCGATCCAGAGGATCGGGATCGGACACTGATCACAATCAGATTTTAGCCGATAAGGATCAAACGAGCCCTCCGCTCGCAAACTGCTCTTGCTACTTCCAAGTTGCTGCTTCTATAATGTTTTTAGTGTTTATGTCTGTTGTTGCTGCTGCCGCTGCTGAGCAAAGGGCTTGCTGCAAGGGCCCACAGACCACATAGCGCTGCTGAATGGGCCGATATTGTTGAGGGATATCGCGAAGAACAGAACTTAAGCGCTAACAAAGCTATAGATTCCCTAACCTTGTTCCAACTGTGACTCGGCGACTTCCATGGTTACACCGCTAGAGTGAATGCTAAAAATACAACAGCACTACTAATGTGATGTGTCGGCCACAAACTAACCATTCAATCTCAACTATGAATGTTAACAAAATATAATTGGTGGCTGTGCGAATATTCCCAAAGCACATTGATAATGTGCTAATCCTTTTACTTTGTGAAATACAGTGTTGATACTTTTAATTAAAAGTTAAAATCAATTGAGAGAATGATCTAATGATATAATTTTCTCCAAAGTCATAAAATATGACTTTGGAGAAAATTATATCAAAAGCAACACACATTTATATCAAAAGCCTTACATTACATTAATAACTTTAGTTTACATACACTATTTTATTTTAATGTTTGGTTATGTTGGAGTAGTAACTACTATTAATCATAAACTGTATATATGTTATATAAAAGAGAAAATTATAGTGTTTCAATTTAAACTATTGAGTTTTACACAAAGATTTTATTTTTTATACAAGTCAAGAAGAGTATTTATTTTGTTTATAGTACAACTGCGATTTTATTTTATTTAGTAATCTTTTTTTGGTTTTGCAATTTGCACAAAGATTTTATTTTATAGAAAAAAAGTAATTGCCATCATAACTGTTTATTAACTTTAGTATTATTGGAAATTACATTTGTGTTAGTTAGGGTAGTGATAGTTTGGGTATTACCGATTTTTCCAATATCAGACTTTGTATCGGGAGATTGGGATCAGCCGATCCTTAAAATCCAAGGATCAGGATTGGGGGGAAAAAAAGTGATGTGGACATCTCTAGGCCAAGGCATGGTAGGAAACCCAGTTAAATGGAGACGGGATGTAGGTTATTTACCTTATCTTTACAAGAGGCCGACGCGGGAGGTTGATCCTTAGATCTGCTTCTGCTCTGGAGAGTTTCTGAAGCCTGGACCCTGGTTTTACCAAGACGCAGTGTCTGTAGCAAGGAACAAGTTAAATGCCACACTTTTCAAGACTTCCGATGACTTTCAAGGGAATTTGAAATCATTCTAAGTACAGAAAAGAAATACACACATTAACAAATAATCAATTTTACCAAACAGTATAGTAAGCAGTAAATACATATTTAAACGAATGACTAGTATGAATAGGTAAGTTCATGATTACTTATGTTGTTGCAGATTTTGATCTATCTATATTTAGATATTTCAACATTTGAATAGGGCTTAAATAATAATTAATGACCTTAACGTTGTGCTTGATGTTTTTTCCTGGATGAAGTTCAGAAGACCTGCCCTTGGAAGAATCTCTGGTGTCCACTTTTTGCTCTTTCATCCTGGTAGCAGCTGGCCTTCCGGAGGCTTTCTGAGTAGGACTCCCTGCAGATTTCTTCCCTTTGGCGTGCATATTCCTCTTCGCTTTGGCGTGCATATTCCTCTTCCCATCTGAATTGTGGCCACCCTGGTTGACGATGTCCTGAAGACGCTGACCACTGAAAGCCAAGAAGTCTGGGGCTGACATTTGGTCAGGTGAGCCTGGGGTGGGTGGAGGCTGGGTGGAGGCTTCCAAAGCTGAATTTGACAGTGACACCCTCGTGGAGGGTATGTTTGCAGGCGGCTGAGTGGTCCGTTTTATGGTTGGTGGATCTGGAACTGTGGTCTGTTTTGTGGCTGGTGGATCTGGAACTCTTGTCCGCTTTGTGGCTGGTGCATCTCGAGCTGTGGTCCTTCGGGTGCCTGGTGCATCTTGAGCTGTGGTCCTTCGGGTGCCTGGTGCATCTTGAGCTGTGGTCCTTCGGGTGCCTGGTGCATCTTGAGCTGTGGTCCTTCGGGTGCCTGGTGGATCTGGAGCTGTGGTCCTTCGGGTGCCTGGTGGATCTGGAGCTGTGGTCCTCCGGGTGGCTGGTGCATATGGAACTCTGGTCCGCTTTGTGGCTGGTGGATCTGGAACTGTGGTCCTCCTGGTGGCTGGTGCATTTGGCATTCTGGTCCGCTTTGTGGATGGTGGATCTGGAGCTGTGGTCCGCACAGTGGGAGGATCTGCAACTGTGGTCTCCTTGCGATCCCGTGGTCCTCGTGTGGCAGGTGTTGGATTCTGAACTGCAGCCTCTTCTGTGCGGGCTGGAGTTTGGACTGAGGAAACATTAATGGTGGCTGGAGTCAAGAGGCAATTAAGACAATTGAATTGTGTCCCTAGCATCTTTTCAGAATCTGCAAATCAACACATTTTGTGAGCGGGAATTCAGCTCCCCAATATTGTGCCTCTCAATAGCTGTGACTTACATTGTGGACGGAAGCTATGACGGACGTTGTCACAGTTCAATTTCAGGAGGGCAATGTAGCTTCTATTGTATAGAATGTTTTTCATAGGCAGCCAGCTTTATGACTTCATAGCTTTTAGGTAACACCAGGACATAAACGGTGTCTAAGCTTGCAAAATATGCTGCCCCAGTGTCAAGTGTTCAGTGTCTCCATTAACTTGCTCATGCTAGTATGTGTATAATCACATCCCCTATTCATTCAATGATGACTCCAAAATTCAGGTATTTTAATTAAATTCTCACCTGGTGTATGTTTGTTGTGCAGGACTACCGGCATTATGAGGATATTGGACACGGACGATTTCACCGATGACTTGGAGATAGTCGATGGAGAAAATCTATGGAAATACAAAAAGAGACAGAAACATTCAGACACACACACTCACACAATTTAATAGCCAGAGTTGGCAAAAGTATTCAGATTTCTTACTTGAGTAAAAGTAAAATACATTTGTATGAAAACAACAAGAGCACAAGGTACTGATTGAAATATATATATATATATATATATATATATATATATATATATATACCTAAGAAGTATAGGCTCTGAAATGTGCTCAAAATATATTTTTTAAGTACAAAGAAAATGTACGCTTATGTCAGGAAAAAACTATTTGTGTTGGAGTTGTCTATATTATGAAATTTGTACAATTTTGCATAGTCGGGGGGCGGACGGTCACCGGCGGGACGCACGTTCGACCCAGGAGGCCAAATGAATAATCTACAGCTTGTCCATTATATCAAAGTTGAAATTTGTACAATATTGCAATTAAGAAGACAATTTATCTTCAGTTTATATTTTATGGCTAAAGGGGGTTCAAATTAATTTATTATATATATATATATATATATATATATATAGGCTTTATTTTGACAAATATTTCGGCAAATATATTGATTAGCGGCATGACTAAAATATTTTTCACATGCTGATGATAGATGATGAAACCAAAACTATCAGGAATAAAACGGACACCTTAGCAAGTGCAGTGTCTGTAATAACAACGTTGTTACAGGGACATCATATCCAGTAATTATTTCTGCATCAATTAAACATGAAATGGAGATTATTTGACTCCTGCCTGTTGTGGTATTGTATAGTGCAAACAACACTACGTCAATATGAGATATAATATATATGAGGCATTAATTCAACTAAAATAGTTATCTCAACTTGATCATTATCAACTGCCTCAATAGACGTGTTCGTGGGGTACTTCCGGTGTCTGAACGTCACGTCCAGTGTAATTTAGTTCGCTGTGTTTTTGGCTATTTTTCAACATGTATATTCGGTGGGAACACACACCTACAGGGTTATTAAAACGGATGCTGGTAACTTGCGGTGTGCTATTCATCACCCAAATGCTCTCGTGCGGATCTGTGACCCACAAACACATGATTTAATAATCAGTGCAACTCGTTCCATTGTCTAATTCATGGAATAACTAGTAGAAGCAGCCAGCCTATTGGTCCAGAAGAACAAGACCACTCGGTGAGTAACTTTAAGTCGGATTTTCACTGTATTTCATCAATATTTATACAAAATTATGAACGGAGCGAGTGGTGTGATGTGTAACTGGTCACAGAGCGACACCTAGTGGTCGGATTTTGAACTAGCGTGCGTTTTGTGTGCTCGGACCTCGGTCCAGTACCAGAGTTGGCATAGGCAACAATAAGGCACCGGAAGTGACCTGCAGAACGGCGGGACAAAATGACTCCCGCAGACACACAAACAACAGACATTCAGTAGGTTCATGTACCGATGAAGGTAACATCCTAGCCAAGTCAAAGATGTTTCTTGAGCTTCACTATCTCCACGGCCCTGAATGCCTCCAGGAGACTTTCACAGTCATCAGTATACAAACATTAATTTTAGACCTAAGTAAACATGAGTGCAACAATCGAAAAACACGTGACACTAGTTAGGACATGCCTGTTGCTACATATAAGACTAGTGGCTCCCACTGAAGTTCATGACACTTCTGTATAGTATCCTCCTACTCGAACGTAGGGGAGTGATGAAGAACCGACGGGGTCTGCGATGGTCTTTGTCAGCCAAGGTTTTATTGTCTTTCCTAATCTAGTGTAATATAAAAATGTATTCCAATGTACGGATTATGGATAGTATGATTCTAGATGTTTGACTGCTCTCTCCAGTATAGTTTTGTCCTGCGCCGTGCTATAGCAGATCCATAAAGGTATGGAGAACATGAGCATGCTTTCGATAGTAACCCAAAATATGAAATCTGAAAAATGTGAAGCAAAATATGGATAGTAAATCCAAAATATGAGGCAAAAAAAATGTGTCATCTCTTTAAAAATCTAGTTTTTTGCACCCGTTTACTCAGGCTTTTGGACACTAACTTTTATTTCATTTTATTTAGTTTCTTACGATAAGCACTTTCTTCTTTCTTCTCTTGAAAAGCGCTATACAAGTTCAAGCTATTATTATTAGTATTAGTATTATTACAATAATTCCAAACCAACTCTCTCAGAAGCAGCTGGGATGTTCCTTTTTAAAGTATATTTTAATTTCAATGTTTTTGGTGCTTTGTCATTACATTGTCTGCTGCTTTGCAGACTGCACAATTTACACAGAGCACCTAATATAGTATTTATGTGGTCAATGATTTCTTTCCTTGGTTTGCTTCTGTATTCGGTGAATAAACACATTAGACTAATGCCTTAAGGTTGTCCATGTATTATTCAGTTCTACATTAATATTCATTTTTCCATTGCCTTGTTTCACAGGTGCGGATTGAGACTGCCACTACATTAAAGCTTAATATCCTTTACAAATAAAAGAAATCAATAGCAAGCGTTTCCTTGCAGGCTGAATTATGACGGATGTCTTTTTATTTTTCTATCAACTGCCTGCACAGTGCACATTTGTTTGAATAAATGTCCTTTCCTCTACAACATCATTTTTTAATGAGAGGTTAAGCTAGCTTTTTATGTAAACATTTTCATACAAGATTTGTATTTCAAACTTTGCAAATGCTGACTATTTAGAATGAGGCAGATATAAGCCAACTTTGGTCTTCGGTTTAATATAGTTATAATTGCATTTTCATCTTTCTCACCCACAAAACCAAACCAGAAAATATCTCAAATATTCATTGTGCTTCTATAATACTTTACTGAAATTTAACAAAATAATTCAATTTGGATTCTGAATCAATCTACTTACAGGTTTTTAAAGCGGAGGGGTCTGCCTTTTGTAGTAAATTCTCATATTTTCCTTGTTGCACATGGAAATAAGTAAAGGGGGTGCTTAATTCCATTAATTTTTGACTGCCAGAATTATTTTCTGCTACTGTCTCCCCATGTCAATAGGACGCCACTCCTGTTGACATGGTGTGATGCCAGAACCTACGGGCAGCCTTTTTTGTCCTGTTATCTTTATCTGTTACCCCTCGTTAACAAAGGAACAGTGTTGGTAACTTGGTAATATTATTGGTTTAGACAGAACAAGCTTAGTAAAAATGCCTTCTTACTATCTGTTTAAATCCTGTCGATGGCCTTAACAAGAGATCACCTGTCGATGACTTTGAGTTCAGGACTGAACAGTTCCTCCCGGTGAGTATGTTGTTCTTCTCATATGAGCTTGAATGGGAAGTTTGCCAATAGGGCTTGTGCATGGTGATGTCACAGCTTTCATTGACGGTGACGTCAATCATGTCAATTATTGTACATTTTTCTCATGTTTTGGGATGCAATCAGCAAAGTATTATTACTTACGTTATCGATACATTTTCATGTATCCATACAAAGTAGTAATGCTTTTTATGCTATCAATACCCCCACCAATGAATTAGCAGGCTAAAGAATACGGGTGGGTAATATTAGAGGCGGACAATCCAAACGTTGGTACAACCTACAAATATTGACTCTAACTCTTAATAGTGGATTGGCAGATTCAATCATTTTCAATGAACACTGTTAAGCCTTTGGTGAAAATGTTGGTGAATGGTGAAATGGAAATGTTAGTAGACAATTTGCAATAAGTGGAGATGATGAGACATCAGAAAGTTATCAATAGTTTGGTTAACGATCGTTCCAATTTAAAAAGGAAAAATTAATGGTTAGTTGCACCGTGCATCGCTCGCCGCTCTCGATGCGTTTGGTCTGGACACAATCAATGTCATTCATTCAGTGCAATTGGAGCCCTGTGAAGGTGATTTGTGCGAAGATTGTTTTTAAGAATGTTCCTCCTACTTGTCACGCCAACTGTGCTGTGCTTTGATAAATTGTTTTAACTTTCTCGATCCTGCTTAATCCAGACCAACGATCGTAAACCGCGAGCGATATGCGATCGATTGGTTGGTTCTGGCTTGCCAGGCTAGTTGTTCACGCTTGCCTGTGACTGACCTCTTGTTGTTCCAGTACTTGGAGTCCATCTTCGGCCTGCTGTTCCAGCTGCTGCAGCAGGTGACGGAGTGCGACACTAAGATGCAGGTGTTGCACGTCATCGCCTGTGTCATCGAGAGGGTGCACATTCAGGTACGAACCTTACAATGTTCGGATTTTCACGTTAACGCTATAACTTTTGAAGGGATGGATTTGTCCCAGATTTGGTGAGTTAATGCTCTAGGATAGGTCAATGACCTGATTTCGATTTTGGACGGCAACATTTAGAAAATGGGTGAATTCACGATGCCAGAATTTTTCTTGAATGTACCGTTAGCATTCGGAGACTACATAGGCCGAGTTGTTCAGTGAAAAAGGCAAACTTTTTTGAAGGTACAAGTATCTGACAAGTTTTCTCCTTATCGGATAAAATATTTGGATGAGTTATTTGTGTGTACGTGTGGTTTCCAGATTCGGCCATATGTGGACTGTCTTGTGCAGTACCTGCCACTCCTGTGGAAGCAGTCTGAAGAACACAACATGCTGCGCTGCGCCATCCTCACCACCCTCATCCAGGTGGTTCAGGTAGGCAAAGTATAATTTACAATCAAATCATCTTGAGCCATTTCACTGGCGCCCCTAAAAGAACATCCAAGGCAGACTAACCATATTGAGAAAGAGAGAAAGCTTAAATTGACTCGTCAAATGTAAACAATATAGAGCTAACCCTTGGAAAGAATTTTCTTTTCACGTAGCCCCGCTGGACAGGCGGCAGTATCGACATTCTACTTAACCCATTCAGTGCCAAATACATGTTATGGCGTCTGACCCTAGAGCGTTAACACACCGAATCTGGGACAAAATCCATCCGTTTAAAAGTTATCGCGTTAGCGCAAAAGGATCGGCCGCGGCGGCGGTGGACACATCATTGCATGCTCTACGCATTGCGTTTCAGAGATGTAATGAATATGAATAATAATGCATATAATGCCTATAATTCAGTTCCTCCTGTGCACAGAGAGATTGATCTTCCTCGTAGCCCACAGAGAAGCAGCATGTGCTGCCTGCCATGCACAGTCTGACAAACTATCGTCCTCCTCAACATTTAGTCTCAGGACCACGATTGTGATGGAGTAAAGGTCTAGGTAGATAATTAAAAATATTAATCATGGATTTTGTAATCCCTGAAATACCTCATCTGAAAGTGAGTGTAATTTTTTGCGTTCACATTTATGGCTTACATACTTAATGAACATCATCTTTTTTTTTTTTAAAGTTATTTCTTCCAGCGTCAGCGCCGTTTTTCCATCTTTATTGGATAGGATTAGTCGGAAACTGGGTTGAAGAGATCAGGAGTAGACATTGCAGACTAGTCGAGAGCTTAGTCGAGCTCGCGACACTGCTGTAGACACCATTAACATGAATGGGGTCGTGTTAGGTGCGGTGTCCATAACCACTCGGCCAACGCGGACCCCAATGAAAATCATCTTAATGAACATACATGAACATTATTGGGAATTTGGTGATGGCTGGTGTCATATTTATGCAACAGGCGCAGTCATTTAATTCTCATTTTATTGACAGTGTTTGTGTGAAAGGGGCTACTTAGTGTCTTTAATCATTATTTATTGAAAAGTAGGGATGCGTCGATCAGGTCAAATGTGGAATGGCGAGCAGTTACTGGGCACCCAGGAATATCAGCAAAGGACAGAGCAGGCAGAAGCAGGACTTAGCTTGTGTTGTTTTTAATGTTCAAACTGGCTGGTGCAGCCCACGAGGCCACCAAACACAAACCACACTGACCTTCAAACATCAGAAATCCCACCCCTTAAATAGCATCGCCAATAGGGAATGCTCCATCTAGCAGGGGTGTTCAAATAGTCATTTCAAAAACAAAAACATTTTACAGGTCAGAAATAAAACATTCAACAATTCCACATAATACATTCACAACTAAACGCGGGACG
This sequence comes from Bregmaceros cantori, assembly GCA_900302395.1. NCBI lineage: Eukaryota > Metazoa > Chordata > Actinopteri > Gadiformes > Bregmacerotidae > Bregmaceros > Bregmaceros cantori. Next base: position 1,250 of record OMKY01052902.1, on the reverse strand, counting down.
CACAAACAAGGAAGTACGCGGAAAGTGTGGAATTCACAACATCACTGCCTGCTCTCCATGTGGGGAAGAGAGACCGCACTTTCCATAAATCATTATCAACAGTAGCAAGTGGTGACAAAACAAAAAACAATAACGCAGCAAAGGAAAACCGATTCAGTGCGTTAGCGTGCACTCGCGTTGTCGCCGGCCCAGCCACACAGGACGCGCCATGCTCTGCGCATGCTGAGCCCTTAATGGAGTCGTGGATTCAAATGCCACTTCTGACACCATTGAAACGGCAGCGTAGATAAGGTGTCCACATAGAGGAAATAACCAGTCCAGTTGGGTGTATCTTTAAAGGGTTAAAATGGCTGCTAAGCTATGAGCAACATCATTCATTCATAGTCGATGGGAGGGGACGTTCAATGATGTCACAGCTAGTAGACAATCAGTAAAACGGGGGACAGTTACTTACATCAAAGAAATGCATGTAAAGAGAGGTCATGGACCTGCATTATGGGAGACAGCCATAAGGGGTCGCAGCTGAGCAACTCGGGTGAACAAGGCGCCAAATGTCCGGTCGCCCCATTCAATTCTATGAGTAAAATGTCAAAGTATTCCGAAAAGTTTTCTAAAAGTGTTAGGCAATTAATAGTATCAATTACTAGTCCACCAGCACTGCCTCATTTCACAGATTTCCTAAGGAAAAACATAACAGTCTTATAAGATATAGTCTATGAACCCATCCCTAACAGGCAGCAAGCGATGACGTCATTAAAAGTTGCGTGTTCCGTCCTGCCCAGTAGCTCAGTCGGTTAGGCAGAGCGCTGGAAAGCACGCATATGCCTCAATGGCGCAGTGAGTCAGTGGTTCGAATCTCGCCACCGACGTATTTCCCGCATGCCTGCCCCCTATCTTCACCTGTTTCCGCTAACCCTTAAAAATAAAGCTTGGAAAAAACAGCCTGAATGTGCTGAAAAAAAATTAAGTTGCGTGTTCCCTCTTTTAGGAAATAGCTTTTCAGTCCAGCCGCCATCTTGCCTGCTGCTACCGTTCCATTACGTGTCCTCTCTTTACATCTTATCTCTTTGGTTACATTACATTAACATTAACTTTGCAACTGCTGTTAATGATATCTCCATCTTGTGAATTGGTTACACGCATATAAGACACATGTGACTGAGAATGCATAACCAACCTCAGTCACACTGAGGTTTATACGCACACTGGTTTTTGGCAGCAGGTGGCAGCTGCATCTGTGGCTTTCACAT
>OMKY01052900.1:0-11826 GCA_900302395.1 Bregmaceros cantori | reverse complement strand
CCCCCACCCCACATGTATGGCCTGAGGCAACTGGCCAAACGATGGGCCCACATCACATTACACATCACATGACGATACAATTCCATTTCAAATCAGGGCCCCAATGGTGTGATTATGCAGCAATTATTGATGAATCGTATTGTATTAATTAATTTTAGTATTAATCATTTGTATTTTCATATAATGGAGCTAGGCCCTCAGTTGCTCCCCACCAAAGTATTATTATATACTTAGTTAATAATTGTCTGAAAATATGGAGTTGGAACTACGTCTTGTCTTCTTAGGAGGACTAAAATTGAATCAAAGGAACGAGTATAAAGTAAAATTGAAATTTAATGTAATGTAAAGTCAACAAAAAGTTGAAACAAGAAGGGGGGCACAATATTACTGTTTGTCTCTGTTCAATAGTATACAAAGTGCAGAAATCAGTTACGTTTTTAAGGAATAGATGTATTCAAGAAATGTAATGGACTTCAAAACAATGTGGTGTTTTTCTTGAATTCCACAACTTCTTAGTCAGATGATCCATCTGCGACACTTGTGTATTTGGTATGATTTAATCTTAGCAACCGGGGGTGTATAATTGGGGTTGTTTGATTATGTATCATTTTGTTGGACTGTTAATTGTTTAAACGTTTTCTTTTTATCCGCAAAGTCAAATTTTCTTCTCAAGAAAAAGCAACGAAGGTAATTATGGGTTTTCAATTTGTAACTTCAATTGAGATATAGTATATTAACTTTATGGACCAGGTAACAAAATAAATTCCATGCATTGGCCACCTGTAAAATTAGTTGCCAAAATATTCACAATGAAGAACTGTAACTTTAATGTTAATTGCGGCAAAAAAACACGCGGCAAACCTGATTTTGCGCACAGACTTGAAGAAGAGAACGCGTGTAGGTACATTTGCCTTATCCACGACGGGCCATCTGTCACACGTTTTAATTGAGCACCAAGAAGGTGCGGACACGTGGACGCTAACGTGGAAGGTCCACGCGCACGCACTCAGACGTGCACCCTCGCGCACAAACAAAGCGGGCACGTGGTTGGGAAAGATATGTCATTTGTACGCGCTGTCAACCAAGACGTATGACGCACGAGCTTACACCCGCACCAAAGAAAAAAAAGAAGAACAAAATACAAAGTTTTGAGGACGAGTCACCTATAATAACATCCACCACGTCATTTGACGGGAACCGCTGCATGCGGCGGCGAATGCGTACCAGCCGAGCCACGTAACGTTGTATCGTGCGTATGCGCAAATTGGATGGCAAGGACCTGTTTCCTATACTTATTTCCCATACATATTTTCAAGACGTAAGAGATTTCACGGGCAAAATTGGTACCATTCTATTGTTTTTCATTGATTAAAGTTCCATATCAGCGCATGTCATCCGAAGTATAGGCCTATGGTGAGATAATGATGTTAGTGGACCTTGGATGGATTCGAAACTTCCGTGAGCAACCAAACACAAATACAGACGCGGCGGCGCGCGTTCACCGTTCATATACACACACGCATGCGCTGAACGCAAATACACGCAAACGCTGTACCAACTACAGCTAGCTGTCGTTTAGCGGGTTATTTGCCATTTTAAAAAATCCTTAATACAATCAACACATGTCAACACTGCTTCCACCACAGTTGGCAAACTATTGCATGTGAAAATAAATACGAAAACATTTGGTACACCCACCATGGGGAATCTTAAAAGAAATCAATATGAATCGATTGCCTCACGCCACCGATCGTTAAATCGTTGGCGTTTAAACATTGAACTGACGGCAAACAAGGACCACACTTGACGGATGGCTGAGTCCCGGAATTACATGGACAAGCGCATAAACAGAACACGCGCGCGCACGCACGCACACACACACAAACACACACACACACACACAATAATGAATTTAATAAGTTGAATACCCGAGCGTGATGTATACTTTTCATATACTGGCGTAAACGCAGAAATGTATGATCGTCAGTTAAAATGCATAAATGCATGCGAGTTCATCTTTTTTGATATGTAAAACTGGTGGATTGGGATAACGATTAGCACACTGCTTTGGCAATGCATTCTTGAATAAGGTAGGATGCTAATAAATACATTAAATCAAGATAGCCATATTCGGAATCTAACACTGCCGCTGTTCAGCAGGTTCGACACAGAACCGGCCCATTTGAGGAGCCAAATATGCTGCAGTCCACCGAACGGTTTCCCTCTTTGCCACATGGCCAGGCCCATGGTCCTCAAAATAGTTATGTTTGGAGTTTTGACTGTATAAACACTTGCGTCGTATAAATTCGCGGAATATGCGTCCACTATACACACACGTGCGGTGGCAGAAGGCCATCACGTGTCATTCGAAGGGATCAACTTTAGGCTGTAATTATGTTAATTGAAGGTATAGTAGGTAAGATATTGAATTAAGAATGTCGACTGTACCACGGCTGTCTATATAATCTGCAGGAAAAAAAATTCCACAATTTGCCGAATGCCGCTCAACCACATGCAGCTGTTATAAACATTCATTCGCGCGTGTGTAAAAATATATAAGATGATCCAACTGCCTCCATAGAAAATAGCTGACTCGAATAGAATGAGTGTAAGCCCGTCCTGTGGCAGACGTCAACGACCACATGCCCAACAAGCAGAATCCATGCACAATTAATACGTTAAACTTGAATCGACAGATGGCTTTTACACTTTTGTGTGTACTGTGTGTACTGTACGTGCGCGCGTGTGTGCGTTTGTTTGTGTGTGTGTGTGTGTGTGTGTGTGTGTGTGTGCGTGCGTGTGTGTGCGCGCGCGCGCGTGTGTGTGAGAGTGTGGGGGGTGGGTTATAAGGTACAATCCACCTGCGTCATGAGTCTGTCGGCTGCGGTGTTTTCCTCGTCCTTGAACATTATGTCGATGTTGTAATTGGGGGTCAGCTCCTTGAAGCGGTCCGAGCTGCGCGTAATCTTGCCTTCGTAGCGCCCACTGGCCCCTAGGGTCTTCTCGGCCACGTTGGGGCTGAACTGCTTGTACGCCAGTGGCGTTAGCTTGTTGGGCGGCCGGCGGCGACCGTAACCCCGGCCCGGTCCGCACCCCTCGCAGTCCCCGGGCAGGAGGAGCAGCGCGCAGAGCACGCACACGACCAGCGCAGGTGGCGGTGTCTTGATGCGCATCGTTCGTCACGTCACCCCCCTCCTTTGGGAGTCCAGCGTTCCCTCCCACCACCACTTCCCCCCGCGACTGGGAGAGGCGGTCCGCAGGTATACTTCTTACGGGTTCGAGTCTCCGCTCGAACCCATGGCAGCTTACATGCGTGCGATTGATAAGGGTCCAGCGTGGGGTTTGCGCAGCATCGGGGCGTGCCGTTAGAAACGATAACAAGTTAGGGATACGCTTCTTAAATGTGGATAAACCGTTGAAATCCCCAACGATGAGGAAACAATCTCAGCGCATGTTGTCAAGTCCTCCGAAAGTTGCTCACACTCTGCAAGTGCGCCTCTCTGTCGTTAGAATCCGTGTATTTCAACACGCAGGTTCAAAGTCGAGTCGACTGACTAAATGAATGAGTGGATGAGTGAGAGAGACTGCATATCCCACGCGTTACTGTTGTGGCCTCCCTCTCTCTTTCGCACTCTCTCTCCCCCTCTCTTTCTCCCCCTCTTCTATTACACACACATATCTAGGTGGTACTCCCCTCTTGCAGCTGCTGCCTTGCATTGAGAGATTCTGACCCATTCAAGACGTTCTGTTACCACTCCTGACCGCACCCTATGCCCGCCCAGCCCTTCCCCTCTCTTTCTCCCTCCCTTTCCTTCCCTCTTTACCTCTCTTGCTCTCTTCCCTCCCCATCTCTCTCCCTGTCTCCCCTGCCACCACCATCTCTTGGGCACATGGGGCGCTCCTTGCCACACGCGGCTGGCAGCCAGTCGCATGTGTGCGCACGCACGCACGCACACACACACACACACACACACACACACACACACACACACACACACACACACACACACACACACACTGGTACCACCACTTGTTTTTGCATGTGTCCCCTGTGAAGGATCAAGTGTTTGAAATAGTGCAGTGCAGAACCACGTCAACACAGTCCCAAGGTATCACACAACCGTCAAGGCATCACTCAACCGTCCATCGTACGGTCAGATTAAAAATACATTTTCAGTTAGGTTAGGGTAGAAAATTGGCCACTCTGCCTACTTAGATAGGATAGACTTGAGCATGCTCAATATGCATATAGTGAATAGTGTTTTTTTAAATTGTATTTTCATGAACAGAATTGTTGTTAATATAAGAATCAGAGTTATTTGTAACATATTGTAGTGTAGTTCAGCTCACAATAACTAGTTCAATAGAGTACTCATGGCGCATCTTTGCCCCCCATGGCGCCATCAGGGTGGTACCCACTTTCTATACTTTTCTAGTATAGAAAGTTATACTAAAAAGTTTAGTTTTTAGAGTTTACCCGCAAAATACAGGGGGCTGGCATTTTGTCCCGCCGGGTGAAACACACTTCTGGTGTCTGTATGAGTTCCATCTAATCTCGTCGTAGTGGACCGCAGTGGCTCACAAAAAACCCAAAACACAAAACGCTCACCAATTCAAAATCCGACCACTCGATGTCGGTCTGTGACCGGTTACACATCACCTCCCTTGCATCGTTCATCATTTTACATAAATATTGATAAAATACAGTGAAAATCCGACTTAAAGTTAAGTCACATGTTCTTCTGGACCAATAGGCTGGCTGCTTCTACTAGGTGTTCCAAAAGGAATGAGACAATGGAACGGGTTGAACTGATTATTAAATCATGTGTTTGTGGGTCACAGAATGGCACAAGAGCATTTGGGTGAGGAATAGCACAGCGCACATTTTTAAATAACCCTGTAGGTGTGTGCTCCCACCGAATAGACACGTTGAAAATTTTTGCCAAATACACGGCAAGTAAATGACACCGGAAGTGACGTTCAGAGACCGGATGTGCCCTCCGAACTCGTCTATAGGACCTGCGCCCACCACTCCTTCCATCGCCATTTTTTTCAAAATGACATACTGTCATGAACCAGAATGAAACTCAACTGCTGCAGTTCTCAGTTTCAGAGTATTTAATGAAGGAAAGCATTCTATTATTATTTACTTCAATGAAAATCAAACATTTATTTGATTAATAATTGTTGACTGGAACTAGGGAAGGACTAAAGTGGTGGGACTGTGACTGGAACTAGGGAAGGACTAAAGTGGTGGGACTGGTGGAGTTGAATGACGGGTGGGAGTCGGAGTATTGGGACAAGGGAGGGAATATTTACAGAACGAACAGGTTGGTGGGGCTGGCAGACATGGTGAGGCTGACACAGGGACCCAGTAGGCGAACCGGCGTAGCAAAGCAGGCATGAACAGGTGGGTTGACGTCGGGCAATGATGCTCGAGCACGATCAGACGATCCGGCATGCAGTGGCATAGCTTAAATAGGGTGAGGGTGACTGGAGAAGCAGGCACACCTGGGGATGATTGGGACATGCGCCAACAGCAGGCCAGAGACGGACGCGTGCGAACCGGGAGCCTGATAGCGTACAGTGAGTGTGAGAAGTGTCCATCGTTCCACACTTCATATTTTGAATTAAGAAGTGCAGTATCTGGGTACTTGCGGCTCAATTAATTTTTCTACTTTTGACTTGGAACAGCATTATACCAAAATAGTAGTCAAAGTCAAAGTATTCAAAGTCCTGACGTGCACAAATTGAAACAAAATGTGAGTTTATTCACATGGATCTTTGTCTAGCGGACAGACTCCAGGATCACAATAATAATAATAATAATAATAATAATAATAATAATAATAATAACTTGAACTTATATGGCACTTAAAAAAAAAAACAAAGCGCTTAACTTCATAAAAACTAAATTAAAACTAAATTAAAGTTAGTGTCCAAAAGCCTGAGTAAACAGGTGCCTCTTCAGTGCAGACTTGAAAGCGCCAACAGTCTGCGCCTGGCGAATCTCGCAGGGTAGAGAGTTCCAGAGTGCTGGGGCAACCACACTGAAAGCACGGTTCCCGAGGGACCGCCTTTTGCTGGGATGGACAGTGAGGAGTCCCAAGTCAGAAGACCTCAGCTTTCGAGGTGATCTGAACGGTTCAGACAGGCTTATGTTTAATGTTTTCGTTCTCAGAACCGTTCTTAAAGTTCCTTATATCGTGCAATGTTAAGTTTAGATATAGTTTATACCGAATATATTTGGTGGACTTTCAAACTTCAGTGAATTGTATTAACCTGAAAACCGACTTTAAAACGCCATTGCATTCACTTCCTTGTCTGTCCACAAGATGGAGCGCCAGGCATAGGATATGTTGAAATATGTAGCGAACCAGAAAAAAACCTTTTTAATCGGTTTTGTGGATTTCATAATGTTCAGTTTCTGTTCTGGAACAGTTGAAAAAAATTTTTTTTTTCGTTTCGTTGTCCGCTCCTCATGAAATTCCATAAAATTCTGTTTCTTTTTCGGTTTTTGTTTTCGTTCCATGAACCTGTTCCGAGCCCTGATTGTGAAGTTGGATTCTGGATCCTGAAAAAAATTAGCTCCAAAAATGAGTTAGGACACGGTACCTGTGAAGAGATTAACTCAAGTTAATTAAAGTATGGAGCAGATAGGAGAGAAGCTGCTTTGTGGAGAGAGAGAGAGTCCAATGGAAGTCTCAACAAGCCCTTTCAAGAATTTTCATGCATTTTTTTGTAGCAGGTAGAGTAGGGGCTATTTGAGAAGGGGCTATTTGGAATGAAAAAAAAAAAGATATATAGATAATAATTCACTGGCCAGTGCAACGTTCATCCTCAAACTAATCAAGACGGTGAAAGACATTGAATCTATTTAATAGGGCAGCTACACTGTCCCTCTTCACCAGACCGTCTTGGGCTATGGTGGCACTCAACCACTGCATTTTACCAGATGTCTGGTTGCGACGGCAGAATTCACCCGCTGAATATAACCGGATGTCCGGCGGCGGCGCCACCAGTGCTAAGTTATCCAAAATAACTCCTTTCCAACCCTACACTGGATTCTCACAATGAGCATCACATCTTAAATAACATTTTCAGAGAAAACAATTTGAATATTTGATGGAATTTCACAAATCAATGCTTGAAAATGTTTTTCACTCAAAAGGTTGTTACTAAACAACCCTTTAAAAAAGCTGCAGCTTTGAATATGAAATTTGTGTGACTGTTTTTTTTTTTAAGGATTTTTTGGCACAAGCTATATAACCAATCTGCCATGCGCCCCCTCCTCCCCCTTGATTTTTCTTGGTTAGATTTTGATGATTTGTGGGTTTATGCACATTTGTGTACATATGTGCGAAGCAGACCGCTCGTCATTTTCTGTGAATCGGTTTGCATTTGTCGAGAAGTTGTGGTCGCTGTCTGGTGTCAACAACAAAAATAAAAAGTAGTCATCCAAATAGTTACTCAAGTAAAAGTAAGAAGTACTCCACAACAAAGTTACATAAGTAGCTAAAGTACTGAGTAACTTTCATAAAAAAAAAGAGAGACCGAGAGAGATAGAGACAGAGAGAGCCAGAGAGGGAGAGAGACCAAGAGCCAGAGAGGGAGAGAGAGTGTCCGAGAGGGGGACAGAGAGAGTGCCGGAGAGGGAGAGAGGCCGAGAGAGAGAGCGCCAGAGAAGGGGACAGAGAGAGAGATACGATGCCAACATATGTGCCAACAGTTCCTAACGGGTGTCGCTAAAGGCTAAGTTAATGTAACGAGTAGCGAAGTGCTGACATCTCAGTGAAAAGATTTGTTTTTCTTTTACTCGAGTAAAAGTAGAAAGTAACCTGTGAAAAATGTACTCCAAAAGTAAAAACACAAACACACATAAAATTGTAACGGAGTAAATGTAATGCGTTACTGCACATCTCTGCCCAGCAGCCACCGCGTACCGGAAGTCTGGTCATGTGACCGTGGTAAGTGGCTTGTGAAAGTGCTCTGAACGTATGTTGTATTTTGTGTGTGTGTGTGTGTGTGTGTGTGTGTGTGAGTGTGTTTGTGTGCATATGTTTTGTATTTGTGCGTTTGTGGACCTAAACTATGCTTCCAAAGTATAGGTGCGAGTGCACAAATGGAGGATGTAGTGAATATAGATATGTATCAACTTGGCTAGGGTCAGGGAACTACATATTTCAGTCTGAATTTTTGGTGGTGTTTTTTTTTTTCGTTTTACAGCAACATAAGTCAACTTAAAGGTAACTAAGACCACGTCAAAGTGAGTTGGTATTAGTTATGTTAGGTGGAGTTAAGCAGAGTATTTATATTAGGACATGAATCAGGGCAACACAGGTCAACTGGCGCCTTCCGACTCAAGGCTGTGGTTAACACATCGACCTATGCCTCCGCACTCATGCACGCACACCTTGTCCCACACACACAGTCTTTGTGTCAATTCGGTGTGTTAAAGACCCTTCCAAATTAGCTCTTCAAATATTTGCCCTCCCCCTTTTCCCCCCACTCTCAGGGGACCGTAGCTACCATAACCATGAGCTTTCCACAGTTTGTACCTTGTATTATTCCAGCGGCGGACGCGCGCCACCGCGTTGCTGCCCCCAGGGCCGAGACACCCACGTTTCATGTCCGCCGCCGCAGAACAGATCGCTGCGGCTTAAAGGGAAGGATTCACAACTGGCGTTGTGGTGGTGCTATTTACCTGCTGGCCAAAATAGCACAGCGCACCGCTTGTTTGGAACCACAGCGCTCCTCGGTGAAGCTGGTGGATGTGGACACACCGAACGTCTGCAAGGTCAAAGTAAACTTTCAAAGTATTTCAAACATGTCTCTGACCAACATGTAACATGGAACGTGTTATGATCCACCTCAGGAAAAATGTAGGAACCAGGACCACAGCATAAGACAAACAAAATCAATATAATGACAAGGGGTTGTTCTTCTTTAGTAGTCCAAATAATTAAAAATTGTATCCCAAAAACACAGCGCATCAGGGATGTAATGGTTTTGCATGCACCACCGCAGCATCCGCCGTGGCAGATCCCTTGTGCTAACCCAATAACTTTTGAACGTATGGATGGATTTCTCCCAGATTCAGTGTGTTAATGATCTAGGGTAGGTTCATGAACTGAATAGATTTTGGAGGCTGATACTTAGCAGTTTGTTCGACTGCATAGACCTAGCTGTAAAGAAGCAACAGAAGTAAAATGGTCAACTTGTTACGAGCCGGTGGGACGAGCCAAGCGCATTGTCCGCGGACCGCCCGTTTTTTTTGGTTTAACTCCAATGTTCCGAAATCCCTTTCCTAACCCCTACCCTAACCCCTAAAGGACCTGTAACTTCCCCTCCCCTAACCCTAACCCCTTCCCTAAACCCTACCCTAATCCCTAAACGACCCATATTTTTTCAGGAAATAGAGATTTAATAGCGATTTCGGAACATAGGAATTTAAGAACATAACGATGTCCCCAGTTTTGCTCCTGTCTGCAGCCTGACCTCCAGGACTCCCCACCGGAACCTGTTTCCGCACGGGTGGACCAAGTTCAACCAGATGTTGAGATGAGTACAGCGTCGGAAGATGAATCCATGGACTTAGATTAGATAGGGAAGGTAGCACTTTATAATAAGTGTGCATAGTAGAACATTAGTTAAGCATTAGTTAAGCATTAGTTAACCATCATTCTAACCTTAGTTAACCCTTATTTAAGCATTATCTCTTAATTATTTCACATTATTTAATCATTAACGAAGTAATGTTCTACTACGCACACTTATTATGAAGTACTACCGATAGGAATTGTTATTGTATTTTTCCACAGCCCCTAGGGCTGTGGAAAAGGGCTCATGCTTAAAGTTAGGGTAACACCATTGGTGTATGAAATTGTCAAACTGATATTTTGTAAATAAATTAAAACAATTTTAGAATGGAACGGTAGAAAATCTCCCAACAATTTGTAATAGTCATGTTTGGGGCTAGAATTAAGACAAATAACGAAATAATGTGTTACGTTGAAACTGCAAATTATTAATATTTAAAGAAGTAAATTATTGTGAATTTCGCCGACTACCCTGCCCCACAACCACCAGTGAGTGCCTAGTGATGGGCCAAACCGTTCGCTTTATTGAACTATTCACTACTAGTGAATTGAAGCAGGGGCTTGGAGCTGTTTCTGAACAGTGGATGCGTTTGCTGCAACATTCACCCGCCAGATCGCAGACTCAGTTGGACTTATGATTGTTATTTCAGACCAATCACCCACCATACGGCGGGTGATTGGAGGGGGTGCCGCAAAATGTTCGAAATACCATGGATGATGCACATCTCGAAAGGAAATGAATATTTTATAACAAAGACCAGAGTATTCACAGCGCACTGCTACACATCTGATGTTACATGCCGAGCAGGGGAGGGGGGGGATGCGCCGCGGGGGCATCCAGCAGGGCCGCGGTGCACCCTCCGAAATCTGGGAGGACCTCAAAATGCCCACTTGAGGCAAATATTGTGAATGTTGTCATTTCACACCCATTACACTAGTATGGAGTCCGATGAATCCAATGATCCAGTCTGGAGTCAGTTCAACCAATACCAAGTCCGATAATAATACGGATTGGAGGTTGTTGGTCCGGTATGGCGTCTGGTGAGTGTGGAGCCAGCCATGCGACGCCTGACAACCACAATCAATTGTGATTTATTTGTGACGTGGTGCAACCAATTTGATGTGATGTAATGTTCTTCTGATGTCAGCCATTAAAATGATGGTAGGCTGATCACAGTGCACAGTAATTGACTTATATCTCATACATGCTGTGACACACTGTGTCATGTAAACCGCGCTGTCCGTGTCTGTGTGTTCGAGTCTGTGTGTCCATGTGCGTGTACATGTGGCCATGGCACATGTCTTTAAATGTTTGCATCCGTGTTTGTGCGTCCATATGTGTGCGTCCATGTTTGTCTGTCTGTCTGTGCATGTGTGTCCATGTTTGTGTGTCTGTATGTGTGCGCCCATGTTTGTGTGTCTATATGTGTGTGTGCGCCCATGTTTGTGTGTCCATATGTGTGTGTCTTTGTTTGTGTGTCTATCTGTGCACGTGTGTCCATGTTTGTGTGTCCGTATGTGTGCATCCATGCTTGTGTGTCCATACGTGTGTGTCCTATGTTTGTATGTGTGTCCATGTTTGTATGTCTGTCTGTGTGTGTCCATGCTTGTCTGTCTGTATGTGTGCATCCGTGTTTCCGTGTCCTTATCTGTGTGTGTCCATGTTTGTGAGTCCATCTGTGCATGTGTGTCTATGTTTGTGTATCCATTTGTGTATGTGTTTCCATGTTTGTGTGTCCATGTGTGTGTGTGTGTGTGTGTGTGTGTGTTTGTGTGTGTGTCCCTGGGACGGTATATTTGTTAGTGTTTGTTTGTCCTTTGTGTGTGCATTAGAATTTGTGTGTCTGTGTGTCCATAGGTGTGTGTCCGTGTGTGTGTGTGTGTGTGTGTGTGTGTGCATGTCTGTGTGTCTGTATGTATGCATGTGTGTGTGTGTGTGTATGTGTGGTGTGTTCGTATTTCTGTGGGGTGCTGTTTGTGTGTCGGTGTTTGCGTCTGTGATGTTCCCTTTGATGGGCAGAGATTGGGGTGTGGTTGCTTGCTGCCTATTCAGCCGTGCCTGTCAACAATATTTCAGAAGTGGTCGCAGTTCAACATACAACATACTCTCTCTCTCTCTGTATCCCTCTTTCCAGATCTCTTGCCTCCCCTCTCTCTCTATCATTCTAACCTCCCTCTCTCTCGCTTACTGTCTCTCCAACCCATCTCTCTATCTGGTGGTCCCCCC
>OMKY01052888.1:0-13383 GCA_900302395.1 Bregmaceros cantori | reverse complement strand
GAGGGAGGGAGAGGAGTGATTGAGAGGAGTGGTTGAGAGGAGTGACTGTGATGTCTTAAAGGAATTACATCCCCGGCGCTCTGCGTTTCGGGGATATGATAAATACATGCTGTAAAGCTACACAAGTATTTTTACATTCTGAAGCATCACACTAACCCACCAAACCAATGACGGCTTACAACAGGAAGAAGTAAGGCTTGATCTTTTCTCAAGTCTCACCCAAGATCTCTTCTGCCTCCTTGAAGCCAAGTCTAGTAATGTCTGGGGGAGAGAAGATGTGAGACAAGAGATAAAGATAGAGAGAGAGATGAGGAGGGAGAGAGAGAGGGTGGGAGAGAGATACGAGATAGAGAGAGGAATTGGGGTAGAGAGAGATAGAGACAGAAAAATTGTGCTTACAAGGGGGCGGAGCATTATGCCCGTGTCTCCACGGAATGGTCCAGACGCCCCAGAACCCTCCGCCATCCCCCGCCACGTGGGTATAGCCGAACTAGTGGCAGCAACTCGTATTTTAATTTACCACACCACTCACACACGTGAGAGAGAGAGGTGGAGAGAGAGAGAGAGAATAAAGCTGTTCAAATCACACTTTCCCACTCAACTTACATACACAGAGAGGGAGAGTTTAGCATGTATCACCGAGGTCCATTGCCAACGGGAGAGTTTAGCATGTATCACCGAGGTCCATTGCCAACGTGCATGCATGTGCATGCACAATAACAATGGTTGTGTATTCATCACACAGCAGCATCCGAGCGACCAGCTCCATAACGCCACGGCAAATTCTCACTCGTGGGGGATTCTCCACTGGGGAACCCCCACTGACGCTTCGCTGTGTTGATCAATGAGCGTGCAGCGCCCCTATCTCGCCCAATCAGTTTGAAGCAGTGGCTGACCAATCTGTGGCTCTACAACCCGGAGGCCAGGAGGGACACCAACTGGAATCACTTCACGATCAGGCACGAAAATTTCTACCGGTACCATGGTACCGGCATTGTAGAGACACAATTTAAGCGGATAGTCCCGAGGCCTCCAGCTCTCTATGGATGCAGTGTAACCAGGGCTTTAGTCTGACAGCGCACGCAGCACTCGTGAGATAGATTCCTGTCTTCGGAATAAGTATGCTGAAGGTCTGCTTCCCCACTCTCTAACCCACATTTCACACTCGCTGGCAATGGGGCACCCTCTGTTGACTAAAATACACTTTATTTCATTGTTGTTCGTTGTCGTTGCGATGCCGCTCGCAATGGAAATTGGGGGGAAGCCCGCCAACAAAAATGAAAAATGGCGCTGGCGCCAAATTTAATTACTTAATGAGTCTGTGAGGAAAATGATAAGAAATGTTAAAGGTCAAACATCTGAAGCCAATTTTATTGGCCTTACAGGATCCTTTGATTGTGGTGCAGTAGAGTATGGATCGGTATTGTGTACAGTTCAGATCAGTTGACAGTCTCAATTGGTGCAATGAACCCTTTAGATGTAACTTCTGCCTCCTCAGAGTTGTATTTTTAATGTTGTGTGCAGCACCTCTTCAGTACAGGCACTGTGCGCAAGGTAAACTAACCACAGGGGTTACCAAAAACGTTATGGGTACCTAGATGGCAATGGCTTCATGGGATGGAAATGCTACTATCCTGTATCCCATAGTGGAAACAGGCACTAACCAGGGCGTAATTTGAGCTGGAGCGGACCTCGGACGCCCGCTCCGGAAGCGTTGAGTGTCTGACATTGGCTCAGGTAGCCAGAGCGCGCTCCCGGACGCTCATCATTTTCATGCCACGCATACTTTACAACAGTGGACGTGTGTGTAGAAACATAATTATAATGTTATCTTAATTATACATTTAGACCTTGACTTGAAAAATCATATTATATTATTGAAATATTATCAATATAATGTCTGCCGTGGAAGGTGATAGATGGAGACTGCAGAGGGTGGTCAGGGGCATGATGCCCATCCAACTTCTCTTTCAAGACAGGGTGCAGAAGCGGGCCAGGAACATTGCGGCACACCCTGTGCACCATTTTCACCCCCCTTCCCTTGGGTAGGCGCTACAGAGAACTGCACACAAATACCCCTAGACTGAAGAACAGTTTCTTTCCACTCGCAGTGATGCGGATGAACTCAGGAGGTTCTTGCCTGTTATAACTTAGTGTGAGTGTCCACGAGAGTTTTTCCAAGCCCAACTAAAATTCCATGTGTGTACTGCTGTTTGCATACGCAAATATAATTCAGATTCTGATTGTACAGTTTGTGCTATTTAAATAATATTTAAAATTTGCCCTGAGAGACCAGATAAGCAACAGCAAATTTGATTTCAGTCCACTTTCTTGCTAAACCCTTTTTTGTTTTCACTGTTTCTCTTTCGCCTGTTTTGGCTCTAAAGCATGTTTGGGGTGCCGGGCATACGGACACACACATCAACACACAACCACATCATCACAACCACCACACACTTTTCCACAAACACACACAAAGCACAAACATGCACGCACGCTTGCATTCTCTAATTGCAATCAAAATAACAAACCAACATATGTCAGGCCCCCCAAGGGAGTGCCCCGCAGCACGTCCTGTGGGCCCTGCAAATGAAGAGTGATGCTTGACAAATGAACGCGAGATTGGCTACATAAATTATCCCCCCGCCTGCTCGCACTCCACTACCACACACACACACACGCGCGCGCGTGCGTGTGTAGCACAAACAACCACACTCAGGCACATGCACACCTTGTACCGTCACCCTCCAACAAGCACAGGCCACACAATCACAGTGTCCCCCCTCGGTGTGGTGGTGGTGTGGGGAGGGGGCGACATGCGCTTGCATGGGCGTTCGTATTTTTGTGCGCTTAATTTGCGTGTGTGCATGTGTGTGCGCGCGCGAGGAGTGCACTGGGGACTGTGTGGAAGTGGAAGACACCGTCGAGGCAGGGCTATCAAGCGAAGACAGCTGAGCGGTCAGGACTCAGATGAGAGAGAAGTAGTGGCCGGGGTGGTATCAAGGGTAATCGACATGCGAGGCGCGCGTCGCCTTGCAAGTCCTTTTGATGCTACTTTGTGAGTATACGTGTAGAGACGCACTGGTGATATCACATATTTTCTTTCTTCTGCCTGTGTTTTTAGAGAAAGCTCACACACCTTGATACATGCATCGATCTGTCTGGAGTGGTAGGGGCTTACAATATAGCAGGCGTGAAAAAGAGTTGATTTTGGATTATTATTAATCAAAAGAAGAGCATGTCACCAACGAAAAATATAGACTATATTATATATACATACATACATACACACACATATATATATGTGCATTACTTAAAGCAAACATAATACAGCACCTCACAAGTATGTCAAGGTTTGTGCAGAAAACAATACATCCGTTCCCTCATTCCAATGTGGTCGCTATGGTTGTCCACTCCAAAGAACAGAACAATACTGTGCACCGGACCAGTACCAGAATGAAACTACAATAACAACAAAAGGTACACTGTATCTCAACTGCGTGCACAACATTTTAGTACGCAGGGCAATGTCCAGAGACTTCGGTTAGATTTCAGTGCACTGAAAGCACCGGAATGATACGCTGAAAGCGGTTGGAAATCTGTGTGAACAACGGACACTGCGCGCACAAAGCAGCTCACGTTGCCTCCGTAGCCCAAATGGGATGGGGTTAACAATGCGGATGTAATGATTCCTGGTGGCAGTAATTATGACTACCACTAAACATTCAATATAGGTGTATGAATGTATGTTACTGTTATGATTCCCTGACTGGTGAATAATAATATATAAATATTAGGAACCCAAGCAGAGCAGAACAAAGTTTTGGGTGACCACTGGTACACTCATGTATTTACAGTAATGAAATAGAATAATAGAATAGAATAATACAGTGAACAGGAAAGGTACGCAGAAAGTAGACAAAGAAAATAATGGTTTCTACAGGTAAAGGTACATATTAATTCACACAGTCTCTGGGATCGGATCATCAAACGGGATGAAGATAAATCTTCAGAATGACAGTCACAGTTTGTGAAGGTAAAGTCACTAAAGAAAGTAAAGAAGTTAAGATTAAAAATCTTTTCCTTCAGAGATGCTTGACTGTTGGCCCGGGTTGGCCGAAGGAGGAGAGGTCTGGAGGCAGAAGGTGCCAACTAATTATTCCTCTGTAACAAATAATAATAATAAAAACTACTCTATCCGAAGATGGAGAACTATGAGTGTGATGTTCTCCTCTGGAGCCTGGCAAGCAGCCAACAGTAGGATAAGAAGGTAAAATACTAAACAATAACTTTGTTTTCAGGGTGAAAACACTCATAACTTGCTCTCACAGACTGCCCACCTGCTAGGGATGTTGTCCCTGCGTTGTCCGGACACCAGCACGAGCCCTTTGTAGAGAAGGAGAGCTAATCAGCCCACTGCGCAGCTGGCAGCGATAAGCCACAAGTATGAGTGTGCGCTCTGCCGATGAACTCAGATGCAGATGTGCAGTATATCTACCTACACCTAATCTGCCTTCCCCGTTTCCCCCCTTCCCTCCGTCTACAGTTTTATTTGTTTGTTTGCTTATTTTATTATTTTGGTTTTGTTTTCTGTTTATTCCTTAGCTACTTAGTTTTCTTTTTTCTTTTCTTACTCTGTAAAGCGTCTTTGAGTGTCCAGAAAATCGCTATATAAAACCAATGTATTATTATTATTATTATTATCTAGTCTTAAACAGATTGACCGCATACCAACAGCTCTCAATATTGCTTACGACTGACCTCATAGATGCAAACTAAGACACTTACGTCTCATATGTCGACTTGAATGCTCGCCGACACATGGCGGTTTTTAATCAATGATCGGTGGCCCGAATCCTCCACCCTGAAGGAGGGGCAGTACATAATATCCGCTGACATGTTGTATGCTGTATGTAGTTCGTTGTTGCACTGGTAGTAAAGTTGGTAGCCAATTGGAGCAATGTGCCGAAGCAGCACAACGTAATTTCCGCTGCAAAACGGAAGTGTTTGATTTGAGAAAGTACTGAACCACGGCAGAGTGCACTAAAAAGTCAGTGCACTGACGAAAACACGCAAGCACTTCAACAGCAACCAAAACAACTGCTTGAACATGTACGCTTTGCATATATCAATCACATGACATGTGATTGATGTGTGCTTAGACCATGAAGTGGCGTAGGCAGATCATGCAATTCATTCTTACAATCTCACATACTGTATTATTGTACGCAGGCAATTTTTAAAAATAAAAACGAGAACTTGCGGGTGAAGACTGCCATCTACTGTTTTTGGAAAAGGCGTTAATAGGGTAACTAACTTTAATCGAACTAGGCCTATGCAGCCGAATGCCCGCAAACAAAGCTAAAATATTGGGGCAAATCCATCCACCCCGTCAGAAGTGTTACAAGTCAGCGGACAAACATTTTGCATCGTCCGCGGACCGCCCATCACCATCTCTCCTGCAAGGATCGTCCGTGGAGTCCCCAGCGCCTCCAGCTGCCTCGCATCAGCAATCTACAGTCCGCCTCTACTTAAGACAGCGTCTGACCCCGGAGAGGCTCAGCCCCATAATCTCAGACCATGTCAGTCTACCTGACGGAGCGCGTCACGCCTCAGATTCAATACATTGACGAGATCACTCTGGATATCTGTTATCTGCATCTCTTGGCGTTGGTGCCCAACTGGGTCCCGTTCTTCCTTGTGTGCAGCGTGACCCCCCGGAGCCTCCACCCGTGCCTGATCCCGTTGGACACTGACCACGAGATGAGTAATATTTCTGATGACGACGCCATGAAGGAGGCTTGATTACATTTGTACTTTTAACTACATTACAACCTCTGAAGGGTATTCATAATAATAACAAACTGCAAGACACATTTACATTCAATAAAGGGTTTTTAAACTCTGAGTGTCTTCCTCTCTGGGTATTTATTAATTGACTAAATTGACCCGTGACAAGAAGTTATGGACCAAGAAATAATTTTGCCACCTTGAATCCAGCCATCTTGAAAGTGTCTGGCTCCAAAATCAAATCAGTTGAGCCACATGAGCCATCACTACAGCCTGAACACAAACAATCAAGGACAAATCTACCATCCGCTCAAAAGTTATCACCTTAATACGAAGGATCTGCCGCGGCACGCGCAAAACCATTAGATGCCCTACGCTCTACATTTTGGGGATACAATTACCACCATTCTACATAAGTACAGTAATGCGTTACTGACTATCCCTCAGCTTACAACCCCAAATTTTGGGCCCTTATTTTCTCTGAACTCACTGCTGTTCTAATTTCTTCTTATGCCGCTCAGCGTGTGTCTCGTGCATGAGCAGTGTGTTACAATGATAAATTGTTACACACATTACAGTGAAAATAAATCTACTTGAGCTCATTTGGCTCTGGGATGCGGCAAACGTGGTATCATAATAAGCACTAATGAACCTCTCAAGGTTGCAGGGTCCGGCCACAGTGGCGAGAGAGTGCAAAGACTGCTTGTTTAAGGCCACTGTCCGTTGTGACATGTTCCACACTTTTTGTGCATGTTTGTGCATGTTCCACATTTTCTTGCTTCGCCTCTGTCGATTCCTGGTGATGGCCGGCAGTAACTCGGAACTCTTCCATCACTGTATGAGGAAAATTAGCCGACATTGACCTGATGTGTTTTCCAATATACAAGGATTCACATGAATTGTTGATGTTATTGATTTGTTATTGGTGTGATTCAGGAGAATTAAAAGATACTTGTTACAGAAATGTAACTGATAGTCAGCCTTCATTATCCCAATTGTCCCAAAGCTGTGACATAATCGGATATCCTGTCCCATCGGCTATAAATGAGTGTTTCTTCTTGACAAATGACGTAGTCAGAATGTACCTTACTGTAGCTATCCCACAGCTAATCCAGTATCTTAGCAGCCATGTTTGATAACCGGTTCTGTCCAGTATAGTCCATGTAAATTAACCTCTTAGACATATTCCCGTGTTAAAGGGGGAGGGGCATTGTCGGCATTTTAAAATTGTCATAAATGTGATTTTTGCATATAAAAAAATAAAAACGATTTAAGAAGGTCAGAATATCCCAAAGTTTGGGGCTGAAATCGCTAAAAATAATAAGCATCAACATCAGTCCTGTAGTCTGGCTGATATCGCTACATGTCCATACCATTTTAGTTTTGCTTCTTCGTTGGTGACGTGCTCTCTATACGAGATGCCGAGTAGCCTGTGGAAACATCTCATCTCTGTAACCTGAATGAAGATTGACGTTGCTAGTGAGTGCATCAGTCTGATCCTCAAGCTGATGGAAATATTCTTGTGCTGCCAAGTTGTCCTTAGTTTTGCTAAAGACACTGATGTTTGTGCAATCCTGCTGATGATTTCATGTTGTGAAAATGGCTTTGAGGTACTTTGGTGAAGCCTTTCCATGATTCTCTCAAGGAAGATGTTGAAGACGGTCGGTGAAAGTAGGCACCCTTTTCTCACTCCGACACTGGTCCTGAACCATTCCCCGGTGTTGGCTTTGAAATGGACTGCGCTGGTGCCTTGTTGTAGATTTTTTTCTATGACTTTGATCATATTGCCGTTGATATTATATTTTGTCATGGTTGCCAACAGGGCTGCATGCCACACCCTGTCAAATGCTTGAAGTCTATGAACACATGATAGAGGTCTTGTTGGTGCTGGAGATATTTTTGCACAGTATTCTAAGGGTGAAGATTTGCTCTGATGTGCTGCGTCCAGCCCTGAATGAAGGAGAATCTTCAGCATAATCATGCTTGGGTGGCTGATAAGGCTGTTTGTGCGATAGTTTTGGCATGGCTGTAAGTTGCCCTTTTTGGGGAGGGTGATGATCAAATACTGGGTCAAGGGGGCAGGACACTCTCTTGTTCTCCAAATCTTATTGCAGATCAAGTGCAGGGCATCTGTCATGGCTTCACCTCCTGCTTGCACTCTGCTGGGACGTTGTCCACCCCTTCCCCTTTCTGCAGTGACTCGTTGCCTGCCTCCACTTCTTCCCTAATGATGGGGTAGTCCTCTCTGTCCGACTGAGGAGGGACTTTCAGAACCTCTGGGTCTTCAGTAAGTATGTGGTTGTACAGATCCGAGCAGTATTCCGTCCATCTGTTTAGGATGTCTTTGTCTTTGGTTAAGCATTTACCTTTCTTATCTTGTATGGTGGTGCTTTGGCCATGTCTGACGCTGGTAAGCTCTTTCACCATCTGGTAGGCTCGCTTGCTTTTGTTCTTCTTCAGGTTGACTTAAATTTCTTGACATTTCCCCTCGATCCATTTCTCCTTTACCTTCCTCATGCTGTGCTTAACGTTGTTGCTTGTTGCCCTGTACTGTATTGCTCCGTTTGCTTCGTGTCTCTTCTTCTTTAGTTCCCTTCTCTTGTCGCACAGCTGTAGGATGTTGGGGGTTACCCATGGTTCCTTGGTCGGCCGATGTTTTCAAGAATTTCCTTTGCCGTTTCAGTCACCGCTCTGTTGAAGGTCGCGATGATTGTGTCTGTGTTGACGTAATCTGCCTGTAGCAGGGCGAGTGGTGCAAACCTTCCTCTTACCATCTGCTATCGATGGGTCCCTCAGTTTGTCTTAGTCAAACTTGATTCTTGTGCCTCCTTGCTTGTTGATCTTTTTCAGATGAAGGCGGAAGGTCATCATCAGTAGCTCTTGATCGCTTCCTTCCGCTCACTCGGGAAGCTTCGAGTTTCTGCGTAGTTCACGCTGGACTGGAAGCGCCTCTTCACCATGATGTAGTCGAACTGGTTGTGATGTTCGCCACTGGGGCTGCGCCAAGTCCATCTTCTGGATGCCATGGATGATCCAAAAGTTTTCACTCACAAATTCTATCCAGAAATCCTACTCTGTGTGGCATTTTGGTGTTGCCGTTTCTCTCATGTTCTTCCACCATGTTTCACAAAGGCCTAGGCTTTGCCACCGATACCTGTTCATTTAGGGGCTGAGTTGTTCTGGCTTCCATGCCGCTCTCAACATTCTCACATTCCTGTTTCCAAATGTATTAAGTTGAAACTGCAATTATTAAATATCGAAGAAGATGCTTCTCTCTTCCTTAGGGAAAGAGGGGGGGTGGGGGGCTCTGCAGCGTGAGAGAGCAGGCCGCACCCGGAATCTGGGGGAGGGGGGTGCACCATTGCCTTGCGGGAAGGACCTGAGTTCATGCAGAAATGTTTGAATCTATTTCATTGCGTGTAACGAGCATACTATTGACAGTATTGGGGTCCACCAAACGGCTGCTTTCTCGAACACAAACACAATAAATAACACACAATGCAAATGAAACCTGCTTTTTTATTTACAGGGAGTACACACATTGTATAGTGTATTCGTAATATTCATATGGACATAATTGTTTATAGAAAGATGATGTGACTATATTGTACCACTGGGGGGCTGCATGGTACAATTAACCACGTTATTTAATGTGATCTGCGTGACGTCACAAAAGGAGGGATTTCAGAACAAGACGGTGGACTGGGAGGACCTACTTTATGCAAATAGTGTATAACAACCAGAAAACGGCGCAACTTAATGCTTTCATGGCTAAAATTAATCATCGGCACAATTAAAATACAGGAAACAGTCTAAAAAACATGTTTTTCATGTCCCTTCCCCTTTAAGAATGGTCATGTCCTCTACACGGCCCCCTTATCTGAGCTGTCATAACATATCACAGAATGCTGACCAGAACATCAAGTTGTCACAGGCCCTTAACACAGAGTTACCTTAACACAGAGATATATGCAACTGAAAAGTGTAATTATGGTTGCCATGCAAAATAAGGAAATGTCCTATATTTGGAAACAAAAATAAATGTATTCAGCATGCAATTTGTTACATACTAATCAACCATGTTTGATTCCAGATGGGTATGAGCACTGCCTTACACAAAGAGAAGCAGTTGTTACATTTCATGAGAACTGATAGTTTCTACTATGGATAGGAAGGAAGAGATTCTTCTTAGTTGGTGCAGCGTACACACATGCAGCAAATGTATTATAGCACATATTTTAATAGTTTGGGTCGAAATGTTATGGGCACCGTCGCAAGTATAAAATGGGAAAATGGCGCATTGACATCATTGACATCTCTAATCTGACTTGCAGGAGACTGTGAGTGGCCAAGAATCGACCATGAATATATAGTATATAATATGCACTAAGTCACTTCATGACTTATAGAAGCAAGTGGATGAATGGTTGGATACCTTATTAACAGAGCCGGTTCTTGCATTTGTGGCACTCTAGGCAAGTTATCCTGTCTCAAATTGTATTTTGTCAAAACATGCACAAATACATAAAAAATATATAAAATATAAAAAATACAACATGAGGAGACTCCTGTGAACTAGCCATCCAGCAGCACACCAGATTCTTTTGGATTTTTAGAAAACTACTAGAAGAATACTCTCTATTTCTAACAATTAAATGATTTGCTATAAACTGCCACTGTTCTAACAATATAACTAACAATATAGCCTGAAGCATCTCTGTACTAAATGACGTGAAAACACATGCAACAAGAAGTTTGTTGTAAGCATTCAATTAAATTTTAATTATTTTAAATTATTTTAAAAATTTTTTTAATCTAAAAGTAATCCCCTTTTAGATTATTTTCTGATTACATAAAATAATCTTATTTAAATCATACAAATAATTGTATGTTTTTTTGTTTCTTTTCAATGTATTCTGGGTGAATTCAGATTATGTTATGAATTATGATTAGAAAAGTTGCAATTTGTAGAAAATAATTTGTTAGAAATTATTTACAGTATGTTGCGTTCATATTGCCATGCAAAGCACATACACATGCATAGGCCTACACAGCAGAGAAATTGGAGGGAAAGCAAATTGGGGCGGCATACTAGCTTTGCAGCATGTGTGTATAGAACTGTGGAGGAGACTGGCTGCAATGCTGGCTCTTACACACAAATGTATATATAAATGTAGTGTCCACATGGAGGCGAATCAGAAAAGCTGCCATAAACAGCGGCAAATTCCTTGATGAAAATGATGCAAGAAAAATCAAGTATGTGCGTACTCCCCTTCATGTACCTGATGTGAAACAACATCACCAGGCGTAAACAACAACTCGGCGGCAGCAGCCGGCAGCGCCTGGACACGATCCAAGCGGAGAATAAATCCAAGCGGGTTTCTTGGTTCCACGAGGTTCTCCCACACACACTCTGGTGGCATATGTGTCCCACGGAGAGCAACTTTGTGTATCCCCAAGATGGTTGTGACGTAGCTGTAAAACAGCGCCGAGTTGTGTCCACACAGCATTTCCAGTGCCGGCGATACAAAAACGCTCTTGAAGGCCAGAGCGTGGGAAGGACATCTTCAAATGAGACGAAAGAGCATACACCCTTTCGCATGTTTGGGATTCTCTCTTGCAGCAGACTCTGCACAAGTGAAGCTATCAACACTGACACTTATGGCACGCTTGCCTCAAATTTTTTGGGACTGTGCAGAAAACTCTACTTCTACCGATGCCGGCAAAATTATATGCTTGCTGGGTAAATGTCATGATGAGATAAGATAAATATCATCATTCATAAGAGCAGAATTGTGCAGAGGAAACCAAATGTCAAACTGTTCACAGGAAAGACGTCTGCACCATTAACTGCTGAAACTTTGGCCAAGATATTGCTTCCCTCTTACTGATTTTTTTTAATCTTGTTTACTGGCTCTGTGCCCCGTTATATATGGGTCAATGAAGCAAACAGCAAAAATAAAAGAACACTGCCATACCTGAGGAAGATCGCTATCAAAACTTTAACTAGTCAAATAAAAGACATAATATACTATTTTAGTCTGAACTAGGAGACTGCAGCCATCGCCAACTGCTAAACAGATGCGATAGAGGCACCAGTAGACCCCAGAAATACTGTAGTACCTGCTTTCTGTAGGAATTTGTGAACAGGGGCCATTTTTGTAGTCATGTATGTTATGTGGCAGATATTTGTATGTTCAAGACAAATGTACCTTTAGAACGAATACAAATAATCTTGAATCTTGACATATCTCAGTTAATCTACGTCTTATTGAGTGCGAAATGAAATGTATTATGTGTATTATAGTAGTTATGGACCAAACAAAAATTCGGCCAAGACTTGAGCCACCCTGCAAGTGTTGGTCCTCATAATCTCATCAGTTCATGCACCTACCCTAGAGCATTGACAATCCCAGAGCATTTTGGGACAAATTCATCAATCCATCCAAAATATATTGTGTTAACACTAAATACGTTACACAGTGGGATGTAAATACATTTAGAAACATAATATACTGCCAGATTTGGTTGGTGTAATGATAATGCTACTACACTAACTCCTCCTAATACTGCTACCACCGTTGGAAAAGAGTTACTTTTGCATTACCGAAAGCATTTGAACAGGTTATTTGTTGTAATTGATTGACATTTTTATCCAAAAGCAATGTCATAATGGATTACTATATTTGATTACACTATATTATATTACTACATTATGAGGTGAACGGCTGCAGGATAATAATAATAATAATAATAATAATAATAATAATAATAATAATAATAATAATAATAATAATAATAATAATAATAATAATAGTGGTGATAGTTACTTTATAAGCTAATACAACCAACTGTCACCAGAGGGAGCCAAAAAGCTTTTCCTCACAAGCGAATGTGTGACGCAAAAAGAGAAAGCATAAATATTTTTACTTACTTTATGATGCAAAAAAAAACGTATAATAGTAAATGTATTACAACATGTATCGGTGCTTATCACGTGTAGCATGGATGAAAATGTATTCAAATTACCATTTGCTATGAGCAATTGAACAAAAGATTTGGAAAAATGATTACATATTTTAGGTCCGGTTGAAGCCTAATATCCAAGTACACTTTCATTCCGCTAGATGGAGCCAAATAGCTATTTTTTTGTGGAACGCAAAGTTCGCTTAACAGTGTACAGACAGATTCATAATTTTATTATACTTATTTGTATTTCCATTCAGTTACACAGCAACTGAAGGCGTCTCAAGAGATTCCACAGAAATTAAATTCCAAATGTTGTTCTATCCTATTAAGTATTGATGATTCAGTATTGATAAGTCAAACTCTCTCTCTATCTCTCTCTCTCTCTCTCTCTCTCTCTCTCTCTCTCTCTCAGTTTATGGAAGAGTGGCTTTCACAAAAAGAAGGCAATGTTCATTCAAACATAGGTGGCTCTAGCAAGCACCGAAATGGGATAGAGATTCATGAATATATATGGCTTAAAATTGACAGAAAAAAAGAATAATGTGAGCATGATTTCGGGTTTATTATTGTTTGACTGAGGGGTAATAATAAAAGTATGTAATAACTATAACTATATGCATATAT
>OMKY01052887.1:0-12052 GCA_900302395.1 Bregmaceros cantori | reverse complement strand
GTGAGGGGGAGAAAGAGAGAAAGAGAGAGAGAGAGAGAGAGAGGGAGAATGTGTGTGCGTGTGTGTGTGTGTGTGTGAAAATGCATCACTGTGCATATTTTATTGAGGCTCACTGTGGGCTGATCTGAAATGTTATAATTCAGGATCTAGGCATTGTGCTGGTGGACAATTTAAGCCCACTATCAATCACAACTCACTATCATTTGTAATAATTCATCCATTAACCTAGACAATGCATCACAACCTATTATCCTTTACAATAATTAAGAAACTATTGTTTGAAAAATGCACAATACTTTGCACCACTCTACCCCCTAACCTTTACAACTAGGAATGAGGTTGTGACATCAGAGACCAAAGAGTGGTAAAGGGCTCGTTGCTCCGAGTTATTTACAGGAAGCTGCAAATCCACTGCCGATGCAATTAGGGACAAGCAATCACGTTCGATTCCGCTTCCAAAATGCATCGCAACCAATGTGATGCGTCCTTGGGAGGAGCTCATTATACGTATTAGGAGCGGCCTCCCCCACTCGCATGCCGACTGGTGTGGCTGCTCGCACCTGCATAAGTATGCGCACAATCACGCACCTGGGCATTCGTGGACACGACCGAAAGTTGACACTTGTGACACATGTGCACTGTTGATACACACCTCAATTTAAAAATGATCGAACAAAAAGTAGATAGGTGGTAGAAATGGTCGGTTCAAGTTCACCCTCGTTACAGACCTGCAGAACCTGCCGCATATACGTGTGCACGACCGTGCCCATCGTCGGAGCATGCACAAGTGTGTGCTTATCAACGCGGGCTGCTTCGTTGTGTGTGTTGATGTGTGTGTGTCTGTGCGCACACACACATGCGGCGATTCCTACGTGTCACAAGCTCGGCCAGCAGGCGGAAGCATAGCGGCGCGCCCCACCGAAAATGGCAGCAGGCTTCCTCTCCTGACACCTGACAATCTCGTTCCCCATAACACCCCTCGTTGGCACAATCGGATGTCATAAAAACCTTGGAAAAGAAGATGTTTACCTTGTGTGTTTGAATTCTTGAATCAGCATTTCCCTGCAGTTAATTTATCAAAACTCTCTGTAGAGTGTAGGCCGAGTATCTAATACGCAAATAGTCCTGCCAAGTCAAGGCCTTCAGACCACGTCAGTCAGGTATAGTTGACATCTTTCATAATTTATTTCATAATTTATAATTATTTCATAAAAAACGTTCGACTACCAATAATTTGTGTCTGTATTTGAAAGATTAGGGTTATGGAGGTGTGTATTTGTCAATACTGAAAAACCGACGGCATCTGTCAACAATGGAGGCGTCCGCTATTGTTTGCATGCATGTGCGTACTGTGCTTATACTTGTATATGTGTGATGAATGTTATTACCACCGACCGTGTTTTACTTTATTTTCTACTGCGTCCAATCCAGATTCCAAGTGTGTATAATGCTTGCTTATGCAACATGGCAAATAATTATTATGAATATAAAGGAAAAATAAAGTTGTACATGTTGGGTCATTGTCTACTGGCTTAGGGTTACAAGGGTTAGGGTTACATGGCTGTGGCCAGTTTCTTCTGTGGTCGTCTAGCCCTCCACAGACGGCTCCTCGCCGCTTCCCGCATCACACAAACACTCTTCAGCCAAAAAGTTTCCATGCTTCTACCGCGGAGCAGAAGCCACAAATCATTGGAAGGAACACACACACGCACGCATGCAAGCACATACACATAGCGCGGCGCCGTGCACACAGCAGCGGAGAGTGGGAATATAGACGACCACGAGTGAGGATTACGTGATTTTGTTGTCCGTTGCTTGGTCAGCACGATGCCTTCGCTCTCCCAGGAGACTTTCTGTGTCTGTGTGTGTTTCAGGAATCAGGGAAATTATCATGTCTCCTGTACGCTTCAGAGCCATATGAAGAACGGGGGTGGGGGAGCTGAACAGTGTGTGTTGGTAGTGTGCAAACTGTCTACACAGCATTTCTGCATGAGTGTCAGTTAAAGTTGCACCATGTGATTTCTTTTTCATATTTTTCTTTTTCATAATTTCAAGCTCTCCTGTTAACTTCAGAAGCATACACAAAAGGGTAAAAACTTACCCTTTTGAAAAAAGCTGAGTAGTTTATCTTAGTTTTGGTAGTGTGCACCAGCATTTGCATATTATACCGCAGTTCTGAGAGATGATTATGTCTCCTATACACTTCAGAACCATACAAAAAACTTGCAAACTGTCTACTCAAGAGTTTTGGGGGTTATATACATAGATCCACACTATTGTATTTAGAGAACAGAGAAAGTTGAAAGTTGTTGCCAAATGGCGAGTTGTCATCCACCACTCTAACGCACCGGTAACATGAAGGAGTGGCGATTCCAGCAAGGTGTTTACCTTACGCCGCCGATTGGCGGTCACTGGCACACCCACACATCCCCCCGCCAGGTACGCAATTGGATGCTACCCTCCACACAACCGCTGCAAGTGTGAGCCTGCACAGAGCATTTTGGTCGGCAATCAACAGGATTGTGGAAGAATAGTCTCTTCAAAAGATTATACTTCTGCAACCGTACACACCAAATGTCGCGTCGGTCTGGCCGCGCACCAGTTTTGATGTTTTGATGTGCTTCTGCAACATCGACGCACAGCGACTAGCGACGCACAGCAGTTTCCCACCGAAGCGCTAGTGGGAACGAGTCGTCCAGACCCGTTTGTGAACGGAGGAGTGTGTGTATAGGTGTGTGTGTGTGTGGCTCTCTCTGTTTGTCCTTCTTTGGAACACACACAATACACGTCTTTCTCTCACTGTCAAAACATTCCGGCTCATGCACGGAGTCCAATATCACTTTTATCCATTATATTTGATTGCCGTTGCCCGGTTCACTTTTTAATAGTAATGAAACTCTTGTCGGGAGGACGTCGGGATTGAAAGCGCGGGCAGGAATTACAATACTAATGCAGCATGTCTCAAACATTATTCAAAATTATAAGATTATTATTTCTATGGATGAAAACAAATGATCGATGGATTATTTATTTATTGACCACGGCCCATTACCGAGCCATTCTAAGACCAGCATGATGATGCTAACTTTATGCTTGTAAACTGATTCTAGTTCACACAGCACCAGTCTCAGCTGACAAGGTGCAAGTCGACCGGACTTGGTGAAGAATGAAGATTTTCCTCGAAAAAGGGTTTGTCTTGATTTTCTATTTGACACAGCAATTCTGTCAAGGACTTTCCTCAGTTCCTAATGATCAAGCCATAGGGCTAGGCAGACCACATAGTGACCTCACAGCCCAGACTTTAAGTATCCAGGAGCATTGCAGATGGCTTCCTTCCAGTGTCTTCAGGCACTTTATCATCATTGGTGTCAGGGGTCAGGGACAATCATTTAAGGAGGGCTTTTGCTCTTGGCAGATGGATTTCCTAAAGACAGCCAGGGACCGTCCGAGGACCTGAGTAAATGTGAAAGTTGTAATCCGCTGCCTTATTGTCATTCACAAAACCCATGTGATTCAGTATTCCTTGCCCCCACGATTCTTGTGTCATGGAACTATCTGGTTGCATGATTTTGCGTAAAAATCAAATACTGATGTTGTCTTTGAAATCTTGATTTTGGATTTTGATTTCAACTCTTCTGGAAAAAATATAGAAAAAAACAAAAAAACAGAAAGAGTTCTTGGGTACGACTGGATCGCCCCATTCTGGTGCACATGCACCCAGGCCTTAAACTGACTTTTAATCCTTAGGGGCATCAGGAAGGACACATAAACACGATCTGAATGTAGTTGAGAAATGCCAAGTATACAGAATAAACCTTAAATCCTTATAAAATTACCAACATTGATTAGAGATTGTAACT
Source organism: Bregmaceros cantori (assembly GCA_900302395.1). Classification (NCBI taxonomy): domain Eukaryota; kingdom Metazoa; phylum Chordata; class Actinopteri; order Gadiformes; family Bregmacerotidae; genus Bregmaceros; species Bregmaceros cantori. The sequence goes on along the minus strand of OMKY01052887.1, from coordinate 8,192 downwards.
TCATCAATTCTAGCCTATACTTCAGGCTGGCAAGCCAGCGAAAATGTATGTGCTCGTTGCTCTCCGTTTTAGTCTGGTGTAATTAGAATCAACAATCAGATCTTCAGCTTCCAGTACATACAGCGCTCCGTTAAGGCGGGTCTTTGCAACCATGGGGTACAGAGTTTGGTTGGCTGTAAACAATGAATTGTCAACAGGTTGTTCAAATCTATGTATTTGATGAGGCTGGCCGTTCTCATGTCAGGATTTTCTTTAAAGGAGGTGCAGCGGTGAGGAGCAGAGGTGCGCAATCAAAGCCATCTACCCTTTGGAATCTAAATTTCACAAGGCTTACCACGTCGGGCATTGTTTAAAAAAAATCACACAAACTAAAAGTAATGATTATTTGAATAAGATTGTCACTGTTCGGGGCTTGCCCGTAACTTCCACTCCCTGGTTTAAACTTTTTTTTCTTGCTTGCCTGGCTAATATAGCGGTCGGCTGTAGTAACAAGCTACACTGAATGGTGCATCCAGCTTCATGAAGGGCGAGTTGTAACCCGCCAGTGCTATCTAATCCATTTTAGATCAACGGAGCTGTCGAAGGAGTTTTGTATTTAGACCTGAAAGGGGACCAGTCTGTGAAAACATTTTAATGGCTGTATTGGTCTGTTGGCTAGATATAGCCAATTCCAATATCATTACATGGATTCTATTCGACAAAAGTGAAATTGTTGAATAATTGGTAATAGTGCATCCCAGAAATGTTGTACTAAAAAGTACCTTAACGAGAAGAAGACATCAACTCATTGTCACTGTGCAGAAATCATAAGGGGGCCCTATGCTCCTTCTCCTGGGACCCCCCCATCCCACAGTTTCCGGGAAGCGCTGCGGTCGGTTGCAATGCCAAACCGTGATTGGTCAGACCGTTTGCGGTTGCTCATAGTGCCTGGCTGTGATTGGTCAGACGGCACCCGCTCGCCCTCGGGGAGCTGACGAGTAGAAATGTGTCAGCATTGTGTTCCCAGCCAGCAGGCAGCAGCAGCAGCTGGGAAAAGCATCAGAGTGGAGACGTGACGAGCTCAGCTGAAGTGCAACTTCTGTGTTGGATCGATGTGTTATTGTTTTACCAGTCGCCTAGGTTAGCACGACCGTAAAATACTTGTGTTTTTGTTAGACAATGATGCTGGAAGGAGAAAACTCGATTGGGAGACTTGGAGGGTTGGGAAGAAAACAGGAACGTTAATGCAATATATTTTGTTGCTGTCATAATGTTGTTTATTACTGTGACTGTGTTCCACAATTAAAATATAAAAAGGGACAAGCGTACAGCATAAAAATAACACATTCACACGCACACACAGACAGGTTGTGATTTCGTAGGCGGGAAAAACACAATGTAATGTATTAGCAAGCATATTGTTAAAACAGAGGCAGTGTGATTAATACACTTCAAATCGATATTGGACAATTTTGTTCGGCTCAATTTAAAACTAAATGGAAATAAAAAATAATTATGTTAACTCTTCCAGTACCAAAGATGTGTGTGAACATAAGACATTTGAAAGACTGTGGAAGAAACGCATAGTATTATGGGCAAGTTGATATCTATTGAAATGTGTTGATTGATGAAATGCAATGCATATCAATACATTGAGAGCTTTCACAGACACCCGGTTTAAAACTATAATTCTTCTTGTATCGCTGAGCTTTTCATGCCAGGAATGAATCCTGACATGAATGAATACTAAGAACATGCTAAAATGTCCAGAAAAAAACGACATGAATTGTGTTTCACAGACGGAGCATTTTCTTTAAACTGTAATTAACTTGTAATTCGAGGGTTAAGAATAAGGCATTTAAGTGACAGAGCTCTCTGAATCAGGAGTCAATCACTTCAGATCGGAAGTGAGTCACTTCAACAGTGTCTTTAGAGGAACAGAGATATGGACGTTAACATGGTCGTGTGCCGCGGGGTCAAACAAGCACCGTTCATCACAAGCATCTGTGCAATGAATCACTGCCTCCGTCTCGAAATCTGTCATCACTACCTCACTGCTCAAACCGCCCGTAGACAACCCGCCCTCCCCTCTGCTAACCTTCATAGACCTCCACCCACGCCTAATGACCCTGTATCCCCCAACCCCACCCCTCACCAAACCACTACCCGTTTCCCCAGCCTATAAGTGGGAGTCCAGACCTCCCACTTATTCCCACTGCCTTCAGAACCACTCATCTCGTCAACTCCAGCTCATGTCCGAGTATCAGTTGCACTGGTGGTTTGCCAAATTTGTTCTGTTTTGCTCATGTCCAGCAGGGTTGAGCTGGCTGTAGCTCACTTGGTAGATTGGCTGTTTCAACAATCGGTCTGTTGACGACAGTCTTCGACAGTCAGTGTGCTTGGACATTACAGTGAAGCCCCAAAAGCTCAGAGTGGCATAAAAAAACATAATAATCTGTTCCAATTCCAGAAGGTTTCAGACACCATCACAGGCGCTCAACCACAACCTATTGGGACAATTTGAGGTTCGGTGCCTTGCCTAAGGACACTGGCCCCATTCAAACCACTAACCTCTTGTCTTCAAACCTCATTGGAACGGCCACTAAAAACTGAGCTACAGCAACAATTTTATTTTCATACAATGTTTCATATCTGACACTTCAGATGGCCAAAGATTGACACCATTCCCAAGTATATTCAATGTTTGACATAGAACAGAGGCCCTTTTCATTCAAGAAAATCATCCTCCTGATTATCTCCAATGTACATGAAGCAAATGATATAATGGAATGAAAATTGAGAAGATAAATATATTTATATACGATACATCATATACAAATTCACCTTTGACCTTATAAAGCGCTTTACTGCCCCCAGTTGGTGGACAGTTGGATCAGCATATATCCACATTTTCAGGCTTTCACGTCCCCCCTGGGGAGTCCCCCTTGCTCTCTGGTTAAAAATGGGGGTGTCAGAGGCGTTTTTTTGCTTTGTGTTTTCAGATTAGTGGGTATTCAAAAGTAGTCTTAAACTATACTCCCACTCACAACACACTCACCCATCCCACCCCTCTCTCACCCAGCACCAGGCTCTGCCTCCTTCTGACATTCTTACATTCTCAGACGGCCCACAGAGACTCCACTCGGACTCATAAGCTACCATTCTGACTCACCACCTCCAATCCTTCCTTCACCCCCAACGCTGCTTCCAACGTAGGAAGTGACGTAGCCAACATGTGTCTTTATTTTTCCTGTGGAACATGGCGGGAATGCTGGATGCTTCCCTGCAACAGTCATGGCAAATAGTTTCCCATTTGGTGCAGTAGTTTTGACGTAGGTTTGGTGTAATGTGCCATTTTTTTCAGCAGTGGCAGAGCGGTTATACAGTTCCCCCCATTGAAAAAAAAAATGTTTGGGCGGATTTTCATGATGGGGGATACTAATTGGCTGTAGGGCCTTGCCGGAGGTTTGCGCCCACAGAGTGCTTGCAGCACAGGAATCCAGAACTAAACAAATAAAATAAATCCCCATTATATATTGAATATGACACGTGCAAGTAGAAAGAAAGTGTCAACAGCAGCATTACTGAGACATTCAAAGGGATAGAAATCCACTACACTGCCCATTCAATTTGACACAGCCAAGCAATAAGTGCGTCTTCTAGACAAGGGTGAGATTTTTACTCGCGGGCCATAGTTTGCCCATGTCTGGACTAGGCTAGTAGAAAAATATGATTACAGTCCAACGCCTTCTGGCAGCCAAAGTCTTTTGTCTGCCAGCCTGTCCAGTTTTTGGAAACTACTGGCTCCAAACATGTATCAGATACCCTCTTCAAGTAGAAAAAAAACTGCTTTTCTAATGTTTTCCATTGTGTTATAGGCCAATGACAAAAAAAAAAACATTTCCATTTTTAGAATTGTGGGAATCTTAAATGGGAAGGCGCTGCCGGGCGGACTATGACTGAAAACTCTATTTGGTCTGCTATCAGCAGATTTGTTCGTTAAAGGGTTTAAGTTAAGAATGTTTGAAGCCCACAGGCAGGGGTAGAAGCCAAGGCTGTCAGGGGAATTGCCCTGGCATGAGAAGTCCCTGCTGGAATGACTGAGATGCCAAACATGAGTTTGTCGCTACAGAGCGCACGCAATGGCGGCAGTTCTGAACTTGCACAAACAAATAAAAGTACAGTTTGAAGTTAGAAGACTTGCCAGGTTTTGCGTCCAGCCTGGCACAGTGAACAGGTCATAAAAACCTCAATGTTTCAGACAATATGTGTTACAAATTTGCACGTTGCAGAAACAAAGGCTCAATCAAGCAAAAAGTGACCTATCCAATGTTTAATACTAGTTCTTTTTTTTTAATGTTTTTTTTCCAGCCTATTCAGGCTGTTTTTTTCCAAGCTTTATTTATTAGGGTTAGTGGAAACAGGTGAAGATGGGGGGTAGGCATGCGGGAAATACGTCGGTGGTGGGATTCGAACCACCGACTCACCGCGCCATTAAGGCATATGCGTGCTTTCCAGTGCACTGCCTAACCGACTGAGCTACTGGGAAGCACATTTTATACTAATTCTAATAACATTTTGTGGAGAATCATAAAAAAAGAAATTGGTCCAAAAAATTTAAGGAATGTTCGTTGCGCCAATACTCACCTCTGATGAAAATGTTTTATTATATCCCTACATGACTTCCAACCCATTTCAAAAAGTATTGGATACGGATTGTGATCCAGATCATCTGTAAATTTTAGGGTAATGTTCCTTGGGCCAATAACAACTTATCATGAAAATGTTTAATGAAAATCTGGCTTGTGAGTTATTTTCTTCACAAACAAACCTACAAACCTACATCACCGAAAACATAACCTTCTTGGTCGAGGTAAAAAAAAAAAATAGCCACATTGGCTAGACCCACTGTTTTGCAATTATAAATCCACCCCCTGATGGGGATTGTCAGGGAATCGACAGTGGAATGAACACTACAGCATTTTGCACATGTATTAAAAAAAAAAAAGTTTGGGCACTCAATGTGTTAATCACACATAAAAAGAGTCATAAAGCACTCATCTAAGTCACTTGATGTATTTATCGAACTCCTCGATGGTGGACACATCTCCAGATGTCCCACGGCATCCCGTCAACATTCTTCCCACCACTCACGGGTCACCGGTGAGTCATCACTGAATGCCACTAGAATTCCTCCCTGGGAAAACATCTCTACGGCCTGACGTTGTAAATAACGGCTTCAGAACGACTAAAACATTCCTCAGATATATATCATGTAGAAAAAGTACTTCCAAAATATTTAAACCGATAAATAAAAACAGTGAAGGGCTTTCAGCACGTCGAGTAGATGGTCTTTTTTGGTGCAGTACCATGGCGACCGATTTTTATGTCAAATATGAAAGTTAAATTTAAATGACTCCTACGTCGGATGTGCTGTCTATGCTCGTGTGCTACGTATGAATGAAAGTGATGTATGGTGTTATAGCTGCTGACAATCTGGCGTATACTGCCATACTCTACAGGTTATCATTCCTGCTTCAAAGTAAATAGCTTCAAATTCAATTTTGTTGACAACAGAAAATGTGTATGAAACAGCTGCCAAAAGAGCCCAGGTAAATAAAGAGGGAAACCAGGGCTATTTCTGGCAATAATTGAAGTTATTCAAATATTGCACAAACACCTTGATTTTTTGTTTTTGTTCTGTTTCAGTACCAACCATTTTAAACAGCTTGCCAAAAAAAAAAGATGTTTGAAGGTCCACCAAATATTCTCCACAATTGATATCTGAACACAACAATATATAATGTAAAGAAGATGATCTCTACTTTCTAGGAAAATATGTGATTAGAATTTTCTACTTTGCTGGCACAATTGGCTAAACCGCATATATACAGTCTTATGCCTGCGGAGTTCACAGCACCTTTTGGGTTTTTCTCTCGCTTCCCCTCACTCTCATCCATTCTCATCCCCCTTTCACATTAACCCAATAAAACGAGATAATACCACCTGTGCTGAAAAGAATAATCAAAAAGAGTTATAGTAATACATTTTTACATTTAAAAAATATCTCTCTTGATGTGTTCGGCAGTAAGTATCTGCTTACTCTAGATGCAAGTATTTTATCTAGAAAATGTTTTAATTGTACCAGGAACATGTTACTATTTAAGGTATGTAGGATTGTGTAATAGCACTGGAGCTCAGTCAGTTCGCTCAGGCAGAGCACAGTGCAGCACTTATACTACAGTGCCCGCGGCTCAGTTCACAGCACACACAGAGTCGTGGGTTCTCTTCTCCCTTATTGACATTTGCTACAGGTCTCCATCCCCCATTTACCTCTACCCATTCTCTTTCAACATTAACGCTCTCATTAAAATTTAAAGAAAAAAAATAGAGTGGGCTAGTGACAGAAGTCAATTAATCAACAATTGCTGTGGTTGATGGAAGTGACTCACTGGGACGTGTGATTGGTTGGATGAGATGAAGATTGATGATGGTGATGCTAATATTCTCTCTCCGCGCAAATTCAATTTGAATAACAAATAAATAAACATTATTTTTCTAAAAATGTTGGTTCTTTGTAATGTGAGCTGATCGTCCACGGACGGCACAGAAGAAGATGTATTATACCTACTTTGTTTTTCATGGTTATTTTTTTGGCACAAGCACCATTTTTCTCATTTTACTGACAACATTAGTGTGAACAGGGGATGAGAGAACTGGGACGAGTGGACCTGCAGTACATGATCGCTTGGGGAAGCGATCTCACAGCACGGCGTGCGCTATGATCCGCTATCACCTGGCTGGGAGCGGCGGTATTATCCACTCCGCCATGCCCACATGTTACACCTTTAAAGTTGAATCTTTTGTATTTTATATGCCCATGATTTTTTTTTTTATCTCTAGTAAAACATGTTTTGCGAACCATTGACGAGATCTGTGGTAGAACACTCGACTACTACTACTATTGACAGCTGCAGCCCAACATGAAATATACAAAACATAACTCAATGTTTTATAAATGAACAAACGCTAAAAGCCGTACTGCAGTCATGCATGGAATGAGTGATATGTATACATTGTGCATTGAACATGTGTATATCTGGTGTACTCACCCATGCACTGTGCTCAGAGGCTGTTTGCTTTTCTAGTGGGGCGCTGCCAAGAAGGTCTCTCTCTCTCTCTCTCTCTCTCTCTCTCTCTCTCTCTCTGTCTCTCTGTCTCTCCCCCTCTCTCTCTCTCTCTCTCTCTCTGTGCGTACAGCTTATTGAGATGTCCCAATTGCACAATGTCGCAATGAAGCTGCACACATTTGAATTGGTATTGAAATAGGCTTGATTGACTGCATGATTGATGACAGCGGTACCCCAGTGGATCCGTGATGAGGCCCCGGCTGTAACTTTGCCGTCCACAATCAGGAAAGAAAATCAACCAAACAAAACCACAAAGAAACCCACCCTGGGGTTTGCGTTGGCCGAGTGGTTATGGACACCGCACCTAACGCGGCCCCGTTCCGTAGCGTCCGCAGTGTTGCGAGTTCGACTGCGCTCGTCGACTTGTCTGCAATGTCTACCCCCGATCTCTTCAACCCAGTTTCCGACTAATCCTGTCCGATAAAGATGGAAAAACGGCGCTGACGCCGGAAAAAAATAACTTAAAAAAAACAAGAAAAACACCCTGGTTGGGGAGTACATCATGCATATCTTAAAGGTGCTGACATTGAGATGTGATAATTTGCAAATCCCAGCCCACCCAAGTCCTTTCTGTATGGAGTTTACATGTTCTCCCTGTGTCTGCATGGGTTTCCGAAGCATGATCTAGTTAACCTGTTCCAGTCAGTGCCCCTCGCGCAGAATCTGGAGTTGGCCCGAGTTCTGCACTGTACCATCCCTCTTCAGTGATAGGTTGAATGCGGATGAAGAATTTCACTGTACATGTATGCATGTGTGACTAAATAAAGTACCTTTCCTTTATAGATTTCTAACTCTTTCAGCCTCACATTACCTACAGAAAACTGTCAAAAACATTAAAAATATGTATATATATTTGTGCTGCCCAGTAGCTCAGTCAGTTAGGAAGTGCGCTGGAAAGCATGCATATGCCTCAATGGCGCGGTGAGTTGGTGGTTCGAATCTCGCCACATGTCTGCTCCTCCCATCTTCACCTGTTTCTGCTAACCCTAATAAATAAAGCTTGGAAAAAACAGCCTGGGGGGA
>OMKY01052883.1:0-10416 GCA_900302395.1 Bregmaceros cantori | reverse complement strand
GGGGGAGTAATGCTGTATTTTAATGATCTACATCTTCATTAGAAGAGGACTGAATTGATGATATGCTAGTGGCTGCGTCGAAAGGCACACTTGAATGCGATGATGAACTTCAATATTGCTTTCGGTTTGTTTTGGGCCTCGGGCTTTTATCATTTTCAAAATGCAATGTAAAATGAAAATGCGTTATGCATTTGACTGTTTATCGGAAAAGGCACGGTAGTCGATTGATTTTCGAGTTTGTGGAAAGTGGAGTTCTGGTGCGTGTAAATGAATACCCTTCATGATTCTACATTCATGACAAATGAATACACGATTCCGGAAAGTTCTACAGTCCTTGGATGTTAAAATTTCCCCTGGGGGGTGTTGTGTTAAAAGATGATGTGGTTATTACCATCATTCATTTTCATAGATTACCTTCTGTGAACGCTCTGCAATTGTTGGTTATTTCATATGTTAATCTAAATGGCTTTATTTACTTTGGCATAGAGGTTCACAGCTTTGCAATATTTTGTATCCAAAGGCGACAAATGCATATTTCATTGCATATTCATCAGCTCCGCAGTAATTGTTTTTTTTTTTTTCCTTTTAAATCCCATAAGTGCCCAAAGCCATTTGCAAAATAGTTTTGCTCGCTGCACGCCGGCCGAGCGCGTGCTTGCTGCCTCGGCAAAGCATATTTTGTGTCGAGTAACGCCATCAATAAAAATGGCATTAAAATTGATTTGCTGCATTAGGGTAAACACGGCAAACAGTTTCACATGATCATTATTGCCCACAACGCCACAGCGTTGCAAGATGATGTTGCAGCCTTCATTCCAACACAATGATTGTACAGGGGGTCCACAGACGGCTGTACAGTCAAATAGGCATTTTTTTGCGTTATTTTTTTCCGGCGTCAGCGCCGTTTTTCCATCTTTATTGGATAGGATTAGTCGGAAACTGGGTTGACGAGATTAGGGGTAGACATTGCAGACAAGTCGACGAGCGTAGTCGAACTCGCGACACTGCCACTAACATGAAAGGGGGCGCGCTAGGTGCGGTGTCCATAACCACTTGGCCAACGCGGACCCCTAGGCATGGATTTCTGCATGTACTGCAATTTTTCTTTCAAGGCTGCAACTAACGATTATTTTGATTGATTGCCCATTTTATTTTTCTGGCATTTCACAGATTAAGAAGTTTGTAATATTAATATTGCAATTTTTTTCTATTTCGCTATCTTCACTCATTGCCAATATTTTTTTGTTTTGGGCATGGAAGAGTCTACTCTTCGATCCAAATTCTATCTTATTGGGTTTTCACCCAAACGTGAAAACCCAATAAGTGTTGTCTTTATTGTAGGGTCATGACACTGGGAATGGCGACTGGCATTCGGGGCAACAATGGACCAAATAACGAAACGATTAATTGCTGTCGATTAATCAATTATCAAATTCGTTGGCGATTATTTCAATAATCGATTATCATCAATGAATCGGTTTGAGCCGCCTAGCTACACTTGAATATGCTATGCTGTGTGAAGCCACTCTCTATCTTATTCAAATGACTAATAATATACCATACCACTGGCTCTGTACTGTCTGTCGTTTATTTAATTCAGAGATGAAAAATGTTTGTTACCCATTTCCCATATGCCGATATTGTATAACCCCTAATTTCCGATAGTGATCCATATATATATATATATAGCGATATTATGTAGCTCTAATTACGACTAAAGCTTTCAAGTATTTTAGTCAGAGTGTTTTACAATGGTTCTTAATGCTGAGATAAATAACAATGAAATATGCAAGAGAAATAAGATGTTTCACTGAGAAATGCACTGTATTGTTTGTGTGTTTGCTTGTCCAACAATATCCTTCAAAGTTGCAGAAGTGAATCGCAATCCAATTTGCGGCTCAACTGCCAGAGAAACTCTGCTTCATCACAATCCAGACACAAGTTCTGGGCTGATTTCTTTTTCCTCACCCCCATTGACTGCTGAAATTGGTGAGAATCCAGCACCACAGCTGTCAGTAAAAGTGCATTTGATCAATTCATAAAGCTCTGTCTGATTGAAATTAAGTTGCTGTGTGATCCCACTTCTGACACCATTGTAATGGCAACTCAAATAAGGTGGCCACGTAGAGGAAATGACCAGTCTTGACACGGGAATATGTCTAAAGTTAATTTATTAAGCTATACCGGACCTTAGCTGGGTATCGGCTAACTAAGCTAAGCTATGAGCTGACGCACGAACAAGCCCAACACACACATTTCAGGAAGTATCACTGATTTACAGTCGATGGGAGGGGACATCCGATGATGTCACAGCTTGTAGCCAATCAGCATAATGGAGGCATGACACTACAAATTAGATTTCAATAACACTGTGTGTGCTTGCTTGCTTCAAGTAATACAATAAATTATGCACAGAAACAATTCTACTTATTTTCGAACTTAATTCAATAAAAATATTCATTGGGATGTTAACAGGCAGCCCAGCCATGATTTACTGTGCAATAAATATGGCTCATAATTATGTTGTCTGCATAATCATTAAACTTGTCTATATTAAGGTAATGAGTACCAACTCTTTGATTAAATTAAATGTGCGTAATATTTTTTGCTCTATGAAACGTGATGTGCTCACAATTCGCGAGTGTTTATGCTACAGTTAGCGCACAGACTGTAGGCAGTCTAGTCCAATATAGTCTAGCGTTTGTATTAATTATATTTGGTCTATTCACACCGACGCGGGGAGAACGTTTATGTCTTGGAGACCCCGTTAAACTTCCTTGGCAGAGGTCTGGCCTCTCCGGGGTGCTTTCTTGTTTTCCGCGGGCCCATTAGCAGATTGGCCTCCCCCAACTCCAGCAACAAACAAGCTCATCAAACCGCTTGACTGCGAGCGACAGATCGCAGCTCAAACAGGAGTCAGAGCAGCTCCTTCTCCTTTTCATTTCCCCCCCGCATTCCTTTCCCCACTGCTCCCCTCAACGTCTTCGCACGGCTGAGTTGGCAGCGATTAGCGATGTGCCGTCGGCGAGCGTGTGACAGCTAACTATCGTCGGCAACACGTCCCCTGCATGTACTGATTAGGGCGGCTTTTTTTTTTGCGGGGCATTTGAGCGATCGGTCTGCTGCCACTGGAATGGGTGTGTTGTTATTTTGTCTCGGTTTTTGTCATGTTGCAGCTAATGCCACGCTCGGCACGGGAGGCGGTGGCCAGAGTTTGGGGGATTCGGCTAGTTGGCTGTTATTAGCTGCTATTCACTGCCCCCGCTTTGCGTGGTCGCTGCCAGCATGACTGTGTGCTCAGCGGCCATGCTGTAACATAACCAGCTTTATTTATTTTAAAAGTGTTTAACTCCCGTGACACTTGAGATCCTCCACCCCCATTAACACTTACAGGGCCACAGGCTTCCTACAGAAAACGCATACTTGCTGCCAAAGACGTCAAGACATGTTTAGGGGGCTGGATCTGTGGTGCAGTCGGTTAATCGCTTTAGTTGCTTCCCTCACCGCTTTCTTCTACCCCTTCAAACTAACCCTGATAATAGAATTTTAAGAAATTAAGCTTGTGCCCCAAAAAATAACTACAATTATTATTTCTAATTATAATCACATCATCTACTAGAAAGTTGTGATCAGATATAATTTGTGCAGAATATTTGGTGGACCTTGAAACATCAGTGCACATTAGTATGGTATTAGTATTGGGTCTGGGAAAATCAGGCAAGCCGCTGGTATGGATCAAATCGGCCAATCAGCGCGGACGTGGGGGGAGTTCGTACGGGCTACGCAAGATGTGAGCGGAGATTGAACAGGCTACAGGCGTGACAACCAAACAGGCGGAGTTTGGTTGTCAGGCCTCCACGCTGCTTGTCCCACCTACTGCGCTGTGACTGGATAACATGATTTGATTGACGCGTTTTCTTGTAACGTTTTGTAACGTTTTCCGACCCAGGTTTTACCAGACCCAATGCAAACGTCTAGTGATGTGCGATGCGTGGACGATGCGTTGGTTCTAGCTCGCCAGACTGGGTGTATATTATTTGTGCAACAGCCCTATTGCAGCACATCACTGTCGGTCACGACAACATGATGTTTTTAGCCCAAGAACAATGACAAACCATGCCACCGGGGGCGCCTGTATAATCTTCCAGGGACGTTTAAAGTCGAGCATGACTCAACTCCTTGGTGATTATTGCATTAGTTGTCGATTAATTTCATAATCGATTGGTCATCCATTAATCGACTAATCGTCGCAGCCCTAATATGTTGTAAAATGTCTATATGTAACTTTAGAGCTTTTTGGGAGTGGTTATGGACACCGCACCTAACGTGACCCCATTAGTGTTAGTTATGTTAGTGACGCTGTGTCTACCGCAGCGTCCGCAGTGTCGCGAGTTCGACTACGCTCGTCGACTTGTCTGCAATGCCTACCCCCGATCTCTTCAACCCAGTTTCCGACTAATCCTATCCAATGAAGATGGAAAAACGGCGCTGAAGCCGGAAAAAAATAAATTTAAAAAAACAACTATAGAGCTTTTCTCTTCTTTATAGTTCAATGTCACAATTTTGGTCATTGGAAGGAGACTTCATACGCAAAGTGTGTCCTGGGTGGGGGGTGAGGGGAGCCCGTATTGGCGTGGTGATCATTCCCCCCTGGCTTCAACAACATGCGTCAACACAAGTGTTCCGCGCTAGTAAAAATGTAGCTGCGGCAGCCGAGCCGGTAACAGTGGCCATCACCCTCCATTAAGCCAGACAGGGTTTAATAGGAGCAGAACTAGACAGCCATCACAGGAGGTCAATCACACTCCTAAGCTCTGTTATGGGAGAGGAAGGGGAGGGAGAGGGAGAGAGAGAGAGAGAGGTATTTGAGAGAGAATGAGACCATGGCTCGAGGAGAGTGTGTATTAGTGAGAGCAGCCATTTGGCTGGCTCCATCCTATTCTGCAGACAGAAGTGCTGTGAGGCATGTGAGGCGCTGCTGTGCACATGGCTCCCACACCACCACCCGCCTTCTCAGTCTCTCTCTCTCTCTTGCTCTCCCTCTCTTTCTCTCCCTCTCTCTCCCCCCTCGCTCCATCAGCACTACACCCACACCTTGGACTGCTTCTATTTGCCGTCAGTGCAGCTCAGCTGCTATGCTATTTTCCTCAATGCTGAGAGAATAATTCATGGCATCATTGGCATGTTGACACTAGCAACAAGCCAGGGGTGGGGGGCGACGGGGTTGGGAAGTGGGGTGGTGGGGGTCGACTCGAGCGGCCAGTTGTGTAGTGGATGTGATATGCCCAGTGGAAAAGGTTAGATATTTCCATATACCTCTCGACGCCTGTACCGTGCTCATGAATTTGTTTTCTAGGGGTATAACGGTGCTCAAAATTCACGGTTGGGTTTGAGTATGTAGCTAGATTTGGCGGCCATGTTTCGTTACATCATTGGTATGGTTTGAAAAAAACATTTGCTATCCCGTTTGAGTGGTAATAATCTTTAGAATATCTGTTGGACCTTTAAACATTGGTGCAAATTAATTGAACAAACTATGTCAAAACATAAACATCTGATTGCACGATAAGCATTTTTTTCTTGGCTACTTCCGTGAATGTTGGCACTCAAACTGAAGGCGTCTGTTTTTAAAAAATGTACTTTATTAAAAGGTAAAATGTTATGTATTTGTTTAACCCGCCAACGCTTCCATCAGCAAGGCAACTTCCTCATATTATTCATACACCTGCTGACGAAGTATGTTCTAAATGTATGTTCACATGACAAAACACCCATTTCACAGTTATTGGTGATGGTTTAAATAAAATTGTACAGATGATGTGGTTTGGCATCAGACCAACGGTATTTCTGTATTTGATTCAGTATTTACTCCCTTAATGTTTTCATTGGCTAGTTTTAATAAAAATCTCTAATAAAATATCGGGACTCGCCGACAGCCAGGTGTAATCTAGCAATCTGCTTATCCTGTGTATGTCACTCTTTTCATGACCCATGTAACATTTTGCAATGAATGCCATCTCTATTGCTCAGTAACATGTTGGAATGACTAATGGCTCTGTTCTGTCTGTCGTTAAATACATTTCATTAATTCATTCATTCAATCTAATCATGCTCAGTAGAAAAGATGCACCTTATGTTGTGTATATCCAATAGAATGCAACGGGCAAGCTGACAGAAAAATGGTTTCCACAGGAAACTGCCACCCCCGCTTTATATATCCATAAGTATGAGCACGATTGTGCCAGCTTGCCGTTTTTAGAGAGGGAGATTGGCAAAGCCATGGAGCTGTGTCGCAAAGCTGGAGCATATGTGAGTGTGGGGGGGCGGGGGATGTTGAGTGAAAAGCATGTGTTTGTTTAGCTCGTTTACATTGATGCCTCATTTCCTCGTTAGATTTTCAGGTTCAAGTTCGGGTTTATTCATTTGCATATAGTGCACTCACCTATAGTTCACTCAACAGCAACGTCCGAGATTTCGGACACCAGATTTGGCACTGCCAAAATTATTATAAAATATAATTATAAAATTCAACAATCATCAGAAAAATCAAAAGTACTTACATTTGTAACTATTTGCCGTGATCAGTCGCTATTTACTAGTTTAGTAGTATAGTTCAGTATAGTTCATTTTTAAAACGTCTTGCAATGCATTATGGGTTATATTGCTTCATCTAGGGTACTTCCGATGCTCACTACCCGTTGCGGTGCATTATGGGATACTTTCAGTGTATTATATAGAATACATGCAGAATTCGGACAAAATGGCGTGCGCCCCATATAGTGCACTATATGGGGTATAAGGAGCGATTTCGGACACAGCCATTGTGTCTCCCTCAAAGGCCAAATTGGTTTGCAGAAGCAGCGAGATCTGAGCGGGTTGACAAAGACATGACATATCATACTGCGACAAACAGATGAAGGAGATAAGCCTGCAAGACAATACAATTGAATAAATAGACGAGGTCACGCACCCAAAACAGGAGGCTGACACTTTGTCCCACCGTCCGAAACGCACTTCCAGTGTCTGCATAGCTGCCCGTGTAAAGTCGTTGCAGTGGAGTTGGCTGAATTTGTCACACAAAACCCACTTCGGTTCAAAATCCGCTCACTACAGCTCGCTCCGTGACCCAATTACACATTATCCAACTTCAAGTTACAAGTTACCACCACTAAATGACGTGTTAGGTGTGTGCTGCCACTGATTAAACATGTTTTAAGATAGTTGAATACACGGCGAAATAAATCGCACCAGAAGTCACATTCAGCCTATAGATTTAACCAGAACTACCAGCTGAACTTGTCTATAGAACAATAAAAGAATAAAGAAGTGTAAGGACAGTCAATATTGCAAGACGGGAGCTCGTAAAAACCCCTCTAGCACCGGCCCTCGCTATTATTTAGGGCACAGATGGCAACCGGTGCAAAGTGCAAACGTCTGGGGGATGGGCAGGGGATTTTACCTGACGGAAATGAACGTAAAATGTGCTCCAAGCGGGTGGTCATCACTGAACAATGACTTATTACCTTTAAGATATTACCATTTAACTTGTAAAATCCCTACCTCCCCATATAAATCTATTGAATGGGTGAATATTTGCATAGGTCATACGTCATTGTTCATGATGCTCCTTTCTGGCTGTGTACTGCAAAGAAACCTTGCTCCCTGTTGTGGTGTGTGTAGGTGGATGGCGGTATTATGGACATATGTATGTATGTATCATGGAGATCATGAAGATTGTTGATCATCTGCACATTTAATTATATTTCTTATTTAATCATTATTCTCATTCTTCAATTTTTTCGTAAGTAATTTCTTGGGCCAAGCACCATTTTCAATCTTCGTTATCGTTCATCTGAGTGGGGAAGCAGACCTGTAGCATACTTATGTTGGTGAGGGGAAGCGATCTCGCGACGGCTGCGTGCACTGCAAGTCCGAGCCACAAGCACAAGACTGTATGAGTGCTGGATGCAACGATCTAACTGATTTTTTTCCCCATCACATTTTCCCCCCAAAATGGCGTAACCTTAGTTTATTACGTGGATTCCTCTTGCCTTTGTTTAGTCCTGTGTTATCATTGTGCTGCCCTGCCTACTTTAAGGTTGCTTTGTTTTGTCAATGTAAAGGTACATCATGACACGAGATAATTTGTCTTTTGGGTTCAAAGTGGTTTTTAAAATAACAAAAACAAGGTCTGCGTTGGCCGAGTGGTTATGGACACCGCACCTAATGCGACCCCATTCATGTTAGTGGCGCTGTGTCTACCGCAGCGTCCGCATTGTCGCAAATTCGACAACGCTCGTCGACTTGTCTGCAATGTCTACCCCCGATCTCTTCAACCCAGTTTCCGACTAATCCTATCCAATAAAGATGGAAAAACGGCGCTGATGCCGGAAAAAATAACTTGGAGGAAAAACAACACAAAAAAAAAAACAGTGTTAAATTATACTGTTGTGGCAAACGTATCGCGGCCACAAGTTTGGCCGCACGTCGGTGGCGTTGTCAACAACGCTGGCTGGCGGCAGCGGCACTGACTCTGCTCTCTTCCAGCACCACAAATGTAATGAAACACTCAGAGTTTCATCACGCAGCATGTCAAGCACGCTCGTGCAGGCCGGGCAGATAAAATGATTGCTCTATTACATGGAGTGGGGGGGGACCACAATGGCCCTGCCCTTGTTATGCTCTGGGCCGAACAGGAAGCGTTCCACAGTTAGACAGGAGCGTCTCATTCTTTCTGATTGAGCGCTCAAATCTGCTCCGGTTCACACGATCAAGTCTGGGTTTTGTTTTATTTTCATGACTACATAAAACATAGGAATGAATGCTTTGGGATTATGGAGTGGGGGGAAAAAGTGTTGACTGATTTAAAAAAACAGATACATTGTTTAGTTTGGTGCAGACCTCACAAGAAAAGTATGGCATAATGGTGTACCCCTGGATTTCCGCTACAACTAGCGGTGTTCCGATTCTATCCTCAGATCGGTGATCATGATACTGCAAATATTTGTAGAACTCAAGCACAATTGACATTTTCAATAATACTAAATAGATTTCTTGACAGAAATCTGGGCAGAATAAAAAATTTAAACATGTAAACAAGACCATTTAGTTTAAACATTGTACTTTGTAATAGTTTGGCAGTAATTGGTATTACACAATCGGTATCGGGACTCAATGTTGGGTATCGGGACTCGGTATAGAGTATCGTGTTCGACCGATCCTTAAAAGCAAAGGATCGGGATCTGATCGGGAGTAAAAAAAATGTGATCGGGGCATCTCCAACTACAACTGTCTACAACTATGGGCCTTGCTGCACGATCTGCATAACTCTAGGCGGCATGTGCAACAGTTCAACCTTGCTTGAAGACCAGTTGCCTCAGGCGTAACTTTAAACCCCTGAGGGTTTATCTTGCTCTGCAGCCTTCTAATTGTTTCTGCCGGATGAGATGCACAAACTGCACGGTTTTCAATTTGTGTTTTCTGAGTCCACTGCTCCTCCGCTGTCCTTCAGAGGATATGGGCAGAGGCAGCGCTGCTATACCACTAGCGATAATTTGCCAGGCAGATCATTTTTGAAGATACTGTGTGATATTACCTGATTTTTTTTTTTTATAAATATTTATTTTTGTGATACTTTTTTAAAATAGTTTTTAATTTTTTTTCTTGCATACACACATAGACGGCACACGAGAAATTAAAAACAAATATGCAAGACAAAGACATATATAACCTAATTCCCCTCCCCTTACCTCCCCCCTAAGCAGCGTGCTGGATCGCCCTCTCAAATTCAGGTTAAATCATTGTTTTAATTTTTCTGGCCAGTTCAGTTGTGTTATGTCACTAATGGTTGAGATGTTATAATATTGGTGTTGAAAATGAGGAGTTATGGAATCGGAATGCAATAAAAACAAGACTGTGCAGCGCTTGTGACATGCCATGAGGGATGGTATATGACCATAATTCATGCTTCAAGAGCATTCTGACCCCCAGACACATCCCCAGGCTGTGAACAGCTTGACCAGAAATATGTAGCTACAGGTGGTGACTTTGCTGGTTCAGAAAGCAGAAGTACATACTAGACATGTGTATCCAGAATACTCCCACTACAATAACTACCAGCAATATAATATGTTGGTTAGAATAAATTTGTTGTCCATTAATCAAAGGTGGCGATGGTAATTGAATCACATTTTTAGGTCGCCAAAGAAGTTCACTTCTATAGGCTGTTTGTACACATGGGTGCTTACCAAATGCATTGACAACAGCTCCGCCATCTTGCAGACTTTCTACTATCAGTCATTTCACTTTGCCATTCGATGCATTCACCAATGGTGACGGCTATTTGGTTGTAGCCGTTATGGAGTATGTTTTGGAAATGTATGCTGGAATGAACTGCCACTAGATTAATCATGACTG